>JAPDSC010021410.1:20432-40811 GCA_026290005.1 Latrodectus geometricus | reverse complement strand
ACAACAAAAAGTTTTTTACAAGAAAAATTCAAGAAAATTGATTGGTTAATATTAAAATAATTCGAATAAAATTAAAAAAGAAGTCTCCTCCAGGTGAGAATCCATCCATCCTGGACGATGTGTACTCAATGAGATATAAGCCCTCCAAATTTATATATAAAAAATATAGACCATATTGCCTATTTTTCCTAGTTTAATAGTTGAGTAATATTACTATATTCTAATGAGTTTAAAAATTGCGTATTTATGAAATAAATTAAGCTAAAAGCAACCAGATATATTTTTTCGTGAATACGTGGTGTAGTTTATCAAACCAAAATTAGTAAATATGACTATTAGATACGACATGTCAAAAATACCATATTACTGACATACGAAATGCGAGGATTTTAGTATGTTTTTGAAATTTTGATACTTTGTTTAAGAACCGGACAAAAATATACTAAGTGTTAGAATAATTCGTTGGATTTGATATATCTCTCCGTTATCGAATTTTTCTTTTTCTTACATGAAAACTACGCAAGCAAAACGCTTTTCATAAACTCTGGATAATGTAAAATTTCTTATTGGAATTTATTTACTTTCTTTTATTTCAAAAGATTAATATGCTTTTGGTAATGTTAATATGAATATTATAAAACACAAGTACATTTAAGAAACTTTCATTCTTTCTATTATACGATTTGCTTTGCTTATATATTTAGCTAGACTATACTTCATAACCATTAGTGACTTGCAAATTTGTTAGTAATTGTAGTAATGTTTTCACAAATATTATCCATAAGCTATGAATAATAACGCATATCACTTAGTTTTACAAAACTATGTAAATAAAATTTACTTTTATAGTACAGATAATCAGTATCAAATCCGCAATTTTTCGTAATCTATAAGATAGAAACATTAAGTAAAATAAATAATGGTGTAGACCAGGAAATGATTCTTTCATTCATATGATATATTATGGAAGTAAGAAATTGTAAAAAGTTTAATAATTTGTCTAATAAATTATAATTTTAATTACTTGTTTCATAAAGAAAGAGGGAAATTAAACAAAATATTACGGCATTAAATAAATATTTTCCATGTTCCCAGAAATCATAGTTAAATATTAAGCATTCAAAAAATCTCAAAGATGTGTTCCATTGTTATTAAACTAAAATAGAAGTGATTGATGTTGTTATTTAATAAAAATTCTTGATAAAATGAAGATATTTAGTTTATTTCTCAATCAACTCAGTACTACACAAAAAATAAAACAAATAGTTTATCACGTTTAAAATCAAACAGTTAAATAACTATTTGCTCTAAAACAATATTTGTGAAAAAACAAAACAGGAATCATAATAAATCCCAAAATTTAATTAACCGTTAAAACTGAACCAAGTATTCCTTTTTTTAGCAATTTGTAGACTTTAAAGCCTTGACATTCCCACGTTGTTACACGCAGGTCATAAAAACGAAGCTCTGTAGAGGAAACGGATTTTACCTTTGAAGATTTAAATGTCTTCTTCAGGGTTATGGGGTGTAGGCATTATAAATTCTTATAAAACCGCTATCGGAGAACAGTTATTATTGAAGATTATCTTAGCGTAATTTCCTGTTTTTGTAAGTTTAATAAAGGTGTGATGGAAATAGATTACAATTTGCTCTATTATTATATCGACAAGTTAATAGAGTTAAGCTCGTATTATGTATTAGCTGAATTTAGCATAGTAATCTGATTAAATAAATATGGGAGTTACGTTAGTTTATATATGACGTAATAATGTCATAATTACTGAGATTTAACGTCACCATTATCTCAAGAAATAAAATTAATTTGAGGTTAGGCCCCTGAATAGAATATATTTTCTATTTTATTTAATGAGTACCATGAAGAGTTTGAGTATACTATAAAATATTTGCTCTTTAGTATAAATGACCTCTTGTTTAATGTTCAACTTGCTAAAAACTATACAAAAAATCATTTAATATTTTCTATGGAACTGTATCTTTTTCTGAAATAAATTTCAGCATTTGAAAATGTAATAGCATGTCGCCACTATGAATTCAAATCATAATTACACTGTTCAAAATTAAAACCTATTTTCACACAGAAATTCCTGAAAACTTTTTAAAATTAAACTTCTAAACTAAATAAGTATTTAATGAAATGTCGAAGAAGAGATTTATTTATACCATTTAGAAAAACTATTATAAATAAAAAATTGAAAATTGTTTGCTCTAATTTCAAATAAACCTACCGTGAAACGTTATTACAGATCTAACTAACTCAAATGTTTTTTGTGTCTCTATTTGCTGTATTTCTTTTAAAGTTCGTTTAAATTATTTTCTTGCTAAAATGATGCATCATGTTTTCATTATACCTGTGAGAAAACATTTTGCTCCATTGGGGTGTAACTATTTAGGTGTGCATTTTGTTTATTTTGTATAAGTTGTTTTTGTTGTTTCGATAAAATATGATATATCAAGGGAACAAATTTATCGAGAACACATTTTATGCTGAATTTGAATTACAATTAAAATTTATTTGATGTTGAAATTACAATTGTGCACAGTTACTATAAAAATTATCATTTGATGAAAAAATATTTCTTTATTAATCCCAATATTACATAGTTAAGATAAGCTAATAAATTTGAGCATTATTTTAATTTTTTGTTGTAATTATGTTTACATTCAGCGACTGTTAAACAGTATAATATATTGATCTCAATTTTGGCGATTGATTAGTATAGATATCAATTTTGGCGAAAGACGTAAATGCTTTATTGTTAAGGAAATTTTTAATAAAGACAGGTGTAAAACTTTTTCAATATTAATAATTTCTTTGATTACCTTACTCTGCAATTTTTTTTATCCACTCATATATTTCGTTATCATAATATTTTCTTAGATTTTAACATATTTTGCAGCTAATAGTTCACATGAGAAGGATGAAAATCTATAAAGAAAAATATGATCCATTTATCATTTAACAAATATTTTCTTGAGCTCACCACTTTTGAAGTTTTAATTGTATAAAGTGAGGAAGGTAATCTTTTTTATTTCTTAGCATGAAGTCTCATTAAAAATAGGCAATGTCATAAGAATTTTGTAAATTTTTTAAAACATTTATTGCTTTTTTTTAGCGCGACATTTTGTTAACATATTCAGTAATCACAAAGAAAGAAATTTGGGCAAATCAATGAAACCAAATTGTAACACCCATGTATTGTTTTCAACAGCTCAGCTTAACCGAGATTTTACATTCCAAAATTTTCTTCATTTCTTACTTATTTTAACATCAGAGTATGGATCATCTATAAGCTAAAAATTTGTACGTTTTTAAATATCCAGACATGCTAAAAGGAACTTTTGATATTCTGGATCATAATCACATGCAAAAGCTGGAAAACACTCAACCACCGAATAGTAAGAAATACATTGCTGGTTACCCAAGTTACAACACCAAGGAAGACAAGAGATATCACAACAAAGTTTATTTTATAAATAACATGTTGATCAAGTATCCAATGATTAAATTTATAGACTTCTGTGAAATGTGATTCCTGCCAAAATCAGTATCCAGAGCAGCCACTATTTTTGAAGATCATCGCTGCCACACGCTTCGGCATTGATTCAAAGAGACTTTGGGTGTGTTCTTGGGGTATGGCAGACCAAGCAGCTTCACACTTTGCCAAAGTTGGTCTGATGAGGAGCCGGGGATATAATCTGGGTCAATCGTTGAGCAATCATAGACCGCATGTTTTCTACCGGCGAAAGATCCGGAGAGCAAGCCGGCCAGGGTGGAAATTTAATCTGGTGATTGATGAAGACACCTTGAACGATACGCGTCATGTATTATCATGTGTTATCCTGTTGAAATATGGTTATAAGCAAGCCCTGAAGGTAAGGAATGTCAACAGGCTCCAACACCTCGAAGATGTAGCGCTTGCTGTTTAAAGTACCAGCAATGTGTACTAGAGGAGTGTGAAAGTGATATCCAATACCTCCCCATATCATAATACCAGGTGCAGGACCAAACTCCAAGCTCGAATGCGATCATCGTGGTGTTGCAGACAGAAGCATGACTCGTCAGTAATGACACTTTCATTCCGATCTGCCGACCACATCCTTCTTTAATTGCATCATTGGCTGCGGAGACGTTTGAAATTTTGCGTCAAGAGTAGACGATGCAATGGACGTCTTACGGACAGACTAATTTGTTGTAAGCAGCGTTGAATAGTACTCGCAAACACTGGATGATGCGTTACAGGCTGAATGTGCTCTGCTATGGTTCGTGATGTGCTGAGGGATTTGTCATTGCCATGCGCACAATTTGCCTGTTATCACGTGAAGTGGTGCACTGAAGTGGATGCGATCAAACACTTCGTACCATCCTGCATCCAACGATCACATATTCGCGTTGCAGTTGTTTGATTTCATCCAACACGACAATCAATTTCCTTGAAAGATAATCCTCAAACTCGTTAGGCCACTCTCTTTCCTTTGTCAAACTCGGATTCTATAAAAAAAAAATAATCGCTGTTTTCTACAAAACATAAATCCCCCTCCCCTTCACAATTGCCTAACTTGAAATAATCGAAATCTCTAAGCCTTAAATAGGAATTTTAACTGGCATCACAAATGCGCGTGATGTGGGTCTAATCATTTGCTTATCTTATCTCCGCTAATGCAATTTATAAATTTGATGTTATTTGCATGCTTTCTTCAGGGTGTTGCATTTACATTTCCGCATTACAGTTGTGTTCATGGAAGGAACAAAAATTCAAAAGTGATCTTCCCTTTGCTCAATGGTTCTTAATGTTTCTCAAAATAAGATTATTCAAAAGCTACGAAACATTTTTTTTTCTTAATTATCAAATAATAGATCTCTGGTTAAATTTCAAATATATTAATTATTTTGCTTATTTATGCAATTGTAAAGTTGTTTTTAATAGTATGTAAGGGTGTATGACGTTTCTATTAAAAAAGTAACCATGTTGACTGTTATTTAGTAATTATATTTAAAGAGATTGATTTTTTTCCCCCAAAACGAAAAAATAATTGCTGTAAAGACATATTTCCTGCAAAGAATAAATATTTTAGCAATTTAAATTCTAGATACAATTCTAGTTACAAGTTACCTTATTCAATTCAAAATATGTATGTGATATTGATTGATGATGCATCATTTTAACAATTTTTAAACAACAAAAAGTAGATACAAAATTGAATTTTGATAAAAAGAAATATAGCAGTAAGGAACGTATACGATTGCATAACGGGTCGAGTTTTTTAAAAGTTATTCGACCTGAAAGCAACTATTTTCTCATTAAAGACAACTATTTCAATTTGAATTTTGAATCCAGAAAATAATTGCATTCAAATCAATACATGAAATATTTCAGTATACATATATATTCTTAATATCATCTCTCGTACTTCAGATCCAGAAATAAATTATTTTCATTTATTTACAAGTTTTAAAAACATCAAATTTCAAAGAAATAATTTTCATCATTTCTATTATTTTTAATGCGGTTGATATAAAAAAAGTAGAATTTTTGATTTGTGATCAAGTTTATTGGAGCATTAAAATGGAGGAGTAGAAAAAAAAATCATGCTTTGTTAACCAATTGACATTTTTTTTCAACACGTACGTGATCAAGTAGAAGGATGTTATAATTAGGAGGATTTGGGGGAAAGCGATATGTGAGGTTTATACTTAAGACTGTTCAATCTTCTGTGACATAATTTAAAGAAGAGTTATTTTTTCCTTTCAAATGGCCTATTTCGCCAAAACACTTCGCTCCATATAGCATTCGCCCGAAGAACTTTTACTCAAATATTAAAGCCTACCGCTTTTTTAAGTTGCTTAGTACTTTATGACATTTTTTTGGCGATAAACCTTTGAAGGATTATTTAAAATTACCGAAACTGTTGCTGTTTTGGTAGTTATTTGTCAGAGAGAGAATTATGAAAAGGTCACCTTTAGAGTTTGTGTGACTTATACCTGAGGACAGTGAATGTAGACAACATAAATGCGAGTCCTTTCAAATTCTCAATCTTGTAATTGGTCAAATAATAAAGGATTTAAAAATAAATGAACCGTCTGAATGAAATCGTGTCCAGCAGGCATTTCAGGCAATATGCATTGTTTTAAGATTATACAATTTTTTTGATAGGGTTACATTAAATATCAATCGTAGAATTAATATAAATATAATTTCAAATGACATGCAAAATCTAAATCCTGATATTTTTTTAACAAACTGAGAGAAAATCTTCTTTTGTTCTAAATTCACTTCCCTATTATCAAGAATAATCTAGTATTGTCATTCATAATTATTTCTGAGAAGAGAGATATGCTTCAAATCCATTTTAGTGTTTATTCTAAAAATCCGTATACATTAATGATTAATTAAATAAATTATTACGTATGTGTATTAAGTAAAAAGTAATAGCTAGTCAAATTTCTGTCCCTACAAAAATTTATGCAAAAAAAAACAATGTTAGTTTTTAAAAAAAGTTAATTAAACATCAAGCTAAACTAAAAGTATTTTAATGTTATTAACACAATTAAAAATAAAATAAGCTACAACAATGAATGGAACAAATATAATATAATAAAAAATTATCGATTTTTAATAACTGTGTTAGATAAAATAAGTAATAATTTTTATATCAGAAATAATTAAGAAAATGAAATTATTTTTATTAAAATAATGTAATTTCTAATATATATGATAAAAAAATTTCAAAAATAAGATGCGATTTTCGTCTTTAAAATTTTACTCCCTAAAATAGCTTTTGAATGAAACTGAATTTGTTTTACAAATGATTTAACCAAATAAAATAAGAATAAAATTATCCAATTGATAAATATTTGAACATGATACATTTTCTGATGCAGACATTATGACCTTTTATTTTTTATTTAATTTTGCAGATCTTTTACCATATATTAATAATTTCCGATGAAAATGATAAATATTTTATTATATTTATCATTTTTATATATTATATTTATCATTTTTATATTTTAGTATGAATTATTTTGTTTGTAATTCATGTTAATATTTTGCACATGAAAATGTTTGATTTTTCAAAATGTCTTAGCTTTAGGCAATATGATGGCTTGATCCACAGGCTGTAAAAACAACAAAAAACAATAAAAGGTGAAATTTTATATATAATTTTATTTAGCATATATATCAGAACTATTTGCATTTTTCATTATGATTAGAGAAATTATAAAGCTATATTTAAGATAACATCTCTCAATATCATCAAAATATCTTTCATCTCACATTCTTTATGTTTTTCCACTAAATATCTCAAGATTATCAACTTTTTTGAGAAAAATATATTTTAAGGAATGTTCTGGAACTTACATTTTATAAGACATTCAGGGGTTATTCACGTTACACAAAAAAACTTATTATGTTAGTTTCAGGTTAAACGTTGTCTGCAATACGAGATTGTATAATCAAAACTAAAAATGTATAAACATTTGTGGGAATCATCGAATGTATTTATATATTTGAAAATACTTTTTAATAAAGTTCGCAAATTTTCTTTGATAATTCTCTTTAAAGTTTTTAACTGGAACTCATTTTCAGAAGTTATAAACGTTACAGAATCAATTCTTAAACATAAAAGTGTGCAAGAATTTTAAAATGAAAATTTATTCAAATATCACCGTATAGGTGAGGTTTTTACTTTAATTAAATAATCATATTATTTCATGTCATATGCATTAAACATACCTAATAAAACTCTTCCCAAAATAAAAAGAAACAACTTTTGAAGACAGACAAATTAAACAAATTTCGTGACTATTTTGCAGCTCTAATTAAAATAGTCTACTGAAGAATAATTTGTCTTGAGTTCAACTGTGAGAAGTTATTTTTGTTTATGCATTTATTTTCAAGGTAAATTACTCCAAAAAAATGCTTTTTAAATATCTTTTTTTTAATGGAGTAAATTAGATAATGATGATCATTGAAGACTTGTATTATTTAGAGTATTCGAAATATCTGTATTTGAAGTTCCTAGTAAAATTCTTTCGTTCATTTTAGCCGGAAGTTGATTACACGATATCGTCAATTATTCTTAGTTGTTAATTAAACTAAAGTATATTCTTAGAATTAAATACTATCTTGTAATCATTGACACTGGATAGTGAAATAACTTTCTTACATAACAAGAATTGCTTTATTCATATAATATATATTTTTGTAATATTTTGCAACTGAAAAGTACTGTAAGACATACCAAGGAATTAAAACATTTTATTTGAAAACAGAATTATTAAGTATGTGTGCTGAAGCATAAAGTTCTATATTTTATTTTATATTAAACTTTTGTTATACCAATTTTTCTTTAATATTTTCTTTTACGTTTTATACAATATAGCTAAATGTAACATTTAAAAAAGAAAATAATTACAGTGTAAAATTCACTGATTATTAATTTTAGTTATTTCATTTCTTGTGCACTGTTTATTATTTTTTTGCAGTATTTTAAAATAGCTTAAAAATGCTTAAAATAAAGAAATGAATTATTTCTATACTTAGATCCCCCCTATTTACATTTCTTGTCTAATAATGAAGAAACAAATATTTATGATCGAAATTGGTTTTATTGTTTCCCCAAATATTCTCTTCGGAGATCAATATATTTGTATTTTAGTATACATTTAAACATATTATAAAATTGTGGAAAAAGGGCTTATAAAAACACTTTTCCAGTCCGATAGCGATATCTCCAAAACACACGTTTTGAATGCCTGAACCAATTCTTTGGGTGTTATAATTGCACCAGCATGCTTCCCTGCACGTAGACCGCATCTTTGGGTCTCGAAAATCATTGACAAGTAATTTACTTTTTATCTGTGGGAATAAAAAATGTCATGAGGTATCAAATTAGGCTTGTACAGTAAATGGCCCATCAAATGATGATTTTGGTGTCGATGATTTTGGCAAATCAAAAAATTCCTTTGATTGAGTTGATGTTTGGGAACTCACATTGCCGTGATAAAGAATAATTCGCATCTTTTCTGTTTTTTTTCAAATTTTTCTGATGATTTCTGAAAAATAAATGGTCGAGTACCATTCAAAATTGACCAACCTGCGTTACTCTAATGTCACTGTCGTTACGTGACTAGTAATGCCAAAGAAACAGGCAACCATTTACTTTCATGGACTTCTTCTGCGAACAAATTTAAGATTTAGCTTCTCACGATTGGAAGATTCATACAGTTACTTGTTGTTCTGTTTAGAGCACATATGCATAGATAATCATTTATTAAAAAATTAAACACAACTTTTGATATACTTTGATCGCATTTTTTCAACATTACCTGACACCAATCCTAAAGAACCTTCTTTTAAAGGTTTGCCGCATTATGCAGGATTCAACATTTTTGCTTCTAAATTTTCATGCAATATTTTATTGATCTTTGTCATACTAATGCCCAAAGATACCTCAATCTCATGGTATGTCCACAAGGACATTGCTCACAATTAATGGACAGCATCGATTATTTCTGGTCAATAATTGACTTTGAATGAATTTCACGGAGTTTGTCTTCAAGTAAAAGTCAAATACGATTAAAACCATTATATAAGTTTCTTTTTACAGTGTAAATAATTATAAAGTACTTAGGCTTCGAAATATCTTGTTTTTATAATTTATATCGAAAATTATAAGAAAATTTAGTATAAAAATGTTACATTAATTGTATTTTTCGTCCTATATAAATTTTCAATTTATTGCAAACAACACAATCACACTAAAAGAGGAAAACCTTTTAGAGAAATTATAAGTAAAAATATTAAATCAGCTTTGGAAACGTCAGCAGTTGCCTATTAACACTTATTGCTGCCAAGAACAGAAAAATAAATAACAAACCTTGTATGCAATTTTAGAACACAAAATCAGAAATAATACAAACGCCAAATTATATATATATAATAGGTTGGGAAAAAGTTATCCATTATTTTTTCGGTAGACGTCTGTAGTGATCGCTATTTCGTGAGGTATCTATCAAACAATTTCAAATTTATGCTCATTGGAAAGGTGACATTTGACACTAAAATATTCTCTTGCGGTTTTTTGTTTGATTAATTCAGTTACGAGTACAAGGTTTTAAAAATAGAAGACAACAAACAGGAAATTCGTTACATTTTAGTTTTTCTTTTATTATGGCGAAAATGCTAACCAGGTAGCTAAAACTGTGAAAGGTGTTTATCGTCCTATATATGACTGTAACAACCAGTTACGCACAATTTTGGTTTCTTCGATTCCGTTTGGGTATTTGGATGCTAAAGATGCACATTGCATGGATACAACATCGTCGAGAATGTCTATAAAATATTAAAAATTATGAAACTTGACAGCATGTCAGCAGTCGTAGCTTCGCACAAGACCTAAAAATCTACATGAAAACTGTTTTAAACCTTTTTACAAAGCGAATCTGAAAGAAGTTACAAAAAGTTCACGTAAAAATAATGGATTTCTTTTTACCCAACTAATATTAATTAAAAAAATTATCATAGAATAGGAAAATAGCTTGGTTGTTAAATCTCTAAAAGTGCATTGATGCGTAGTGTTTTCAATTGCGAGATTTTTCTTTTGTCCATGGAAAATTAATTAATTTTATTGAACTTAGATTTCGAAATATCTTAAACACAAAATTGAGATTCATTCAACTTTTAGCACATTCATTTTATTTTAGCACTTCAAGTAATTTATTACAAATTGTAAATTTATTCAAAATGCATATCGATGAAAATAATTATTTATCAATAATTCTATTTATGAAATTCTCAAAATAGTTTTCTTTTTGATTAATTTAAAGATTTCAATACAAAATAATATTTGAAGATTAGAGATTAGTGGGGAATGTGTGTGTGTGGAACTTTCACATAAATCAATGCATAAAAAGTAAAGCTTTGGAAAAAAAAATTCCGAAGACAAATCATATTAAATAAATAACCAGAAAGAAAATTTAATCTATACATAATTTGAAAAATAAATTAAACATAATATTTGAAAGTATTTATAAAATGAATTTCAACAAACATCAATGTTTTAGTCCCCCGAAACATATATCATGCATATCTAATTCACCTAATATGTACTCATATTCAAATTCCAAAGAGCATTCTTTGTCAAGAAGTGTCAATCATTCTGAAAAAAACAGTAAATTCTGAAATTGAAATACGGATCTTATCATTTGAGCTTATCTTTTTTTTTTTATCACCGATTATTGGGCAAAACGAATCCAAAAATCTTCACCAAATTTAAAATGGCGTGATTTCCAACAATGGAAGACAACGAAGAAAAATTCCCGACGTGCGTGACGGAGCTCTTTGTTGGGTTGTTCCCTTCCATTTCGTGCTTTCTGAAGTTTACACATCCTATCAAAAAGTTTGTTACTTGAACGCGGTCATGTATGTAGTGTTTTGTTCCGCCGGATAATCTTAGTTTCATAGATTGTCATCTGATATTAAAGCCTCCACAGGCATTTAGCCTAAATAACTTCGTTTAAGGTTTCTTCGCCGTTCTGACTGTGTCAAATTATACGAAGCATCAGAGAAGGAATGTTAACAATTTCATACGGTACATGACGATAGTTAATTGGTCGTTTAAAAGATACTTTAACAAAATGAAACGCAATCATTATAATGATACTCAAGTTAATTCTTTTAAGGATTCAGATTGATTCGAAAATTGTAATTTTCTGTAAGTGTTCTTATTAATATATACCGGGTATTAACAGTTTAATATTTTTCAAAAGAAATATTTCATGGAATTTGGAAAAAGTATATTTTAAATTCTGTCCTTTTCAAAAAATTTAATAGAAATGAATTTTAATGAATCAAACTTTTTCTAGTGGGAATTTTTTACCATAACCTTCATCTGTCATAAACTTATGTTTGACAAAACAGAACTGTGATAGATGTTATAGAACTTTAAATGTAAGTTTTAAAGTTTCAATTTAGTCTTAGCTTTTGTAACAGTGCCCCAAATAGCATTACAAATAACTAATATAACTAATAGCACACCAAATATGATGTTTGGCTAGTAGCTGAGTGGTTAATGCTCTAGCTTTCAGTTCAACAGCTCATGGATTCGATTACCTCCTCTGGCATAGATAATGGTAGTGGTTTGGAAACCAATTTAACTTTAGGTCCCGGTCTAATTGGTCTTCGTATGCATAAACAGACAGAAGAGTGACAAACAAATGCATTCATGATGATTGATTTTAACGCAAAGATTAAGTATTTTAAGGATCCTTATTTTAAAAATGCCCAAAAGCCAGAAGAAAAATATTTTTCATGCTCCTAGAATGCATTTCTCGAAATAAACAAAATGAGGTAAAGAGACATTAGTTTAAATAATTGAACTTAGAAGAAGAAATAATTTGTTTTCATCTTCAGTGGATGAAATAAATAATAATTTGCTTTTTGTTATATTTTTGCTTAGTTTAAATACCAGGAATTTTAATTTGTATATCGCTTATCTTTAAATGCTTAAATTCTTATAACTTAATAAAAGTTAATTAATTTTCAATTAATTTTGATTAAATTAATAATTAATAAAAAATTTTGCAAAATTATTTTAAGACATTGAATTATTTCTATAATATAGGAAATATTTTGATTAAATTAAAATATTGATGTCACCTTTTTCCCATTTTTAACATGCACCATGAACTTTATTTTCTTTAAATCGAGTCCAGGTCAACATTATTTATTTTTTAAAGACAATAACTGGGATTGCATGGTAGGAATTTTTAAAATAATGTATAAATTATTTTCTTTTTCAATGTAATGTGGTATTCATTAAGAAAATGCTCTTCAGGGCAGAAGATAAAACAAAAACATGCTTTTTATGGCACAGTTTTGAAAAAAGTAATAATAAATATTTATTTTAATTACAGCAAGAAATAATCATTTTAAAAACAGCTACATAATTTTAGATATTTTATCTTTGTTATTGTTTGTAAATTTATGTGGTGTCAAAAAAAGATGAATAAATAAATAAAATAAACTAATAATAAATTATTTCTATGAGGAATATTTTAACAAACTACTTTTACAATCCAAATAATAGTTAAGTATTATCAAATAGTTTTAAAATAATGGATGAATTTGAAAAAAGAAATGTATGTGGTTTTCATTAATATTTTTTAAATTCCCAATTTGTAGTTTATTCATCCTGAAACATTTGTGAATGATTTAGTACTATGGAAAGTTAATTAAAAGTTAAAAGTTACAGTTACAGTTGAATAAGATAGAAGTTGAATAATAATTAGAGTTGAATAATAGGAAAGTTAATTAAAAGTTAAAAGTTGAATAATACCATTTTGTTTTATTTTTTTCAGCACTAATTTTAATAATTGTTGTATAAACTTACTAAATGTTAATAATTATATGACAATTTTCGGAAAATTTTAAAACACAGCAGAAATTTATTAAATATTTGTTGCAATTTAAATTAAATTGATCATAATATTTGTGGGCAATTTTGTTAGCGTTGTATTTTCATCTGTCGTAACTTGAAATAAGAACAATAAATGGTAATAAATGAGATTATTAACTGTCATAAAATTTATAGTTCTCCCATACAAATTTATTATTTCAGAAAAATATATAATGCAGGATGACAATTTATATGTGAATAAAATAATATCAAAATGACCTTAGCATTTTTACTCCTTCTTTTTTTCACCATTTTTAACCATGTCAGCTAAAAATCAAGGAAATTAATATTATATACCTAAGTATTTTAATGAATATTTGTACAGTTAATTATGGCTTAACTATTTATACCTTTTTTTCGCGTTTGAGAAAAATAACCTTTTCAAATGAGGATCACGAAAACTTAATTCTTGTCCTTAAATATCACCTTATCTTTTGTAAGGTAAAAAGTTAAAATCCTTAACATTTGAACGGTAAATTAAACACGAAAATTGGAGGAAATGCGCTTTAGGTCCCCTACTCTGCCAACTTGGCGAAAGTGTGCTGTGGGTCTCGTACTTGGCGGGTTTTCAAAAATGCTGTTGCCATGACGATAATGGAATACGATTTTTAACGGTTTTAAACTAATTAGCAACGAATGAAAATGACCGATTTTTCAAACTGAAATTAATTAACGACCAATGAAAATGCTAAAAGAAAAAAAACAATTAATGAGCATGCGCGAAATAGTACAAATTATTTTCTCCGGAGGTTGCCATAAAGAGCTCATTAGGTATAAAAACGTCCAGTTTACCACGCTTTATCCACGTGCATTTATCGCCAAGTTGGCAGAGTAGGGGACCTAAAGCGCAGATTAACGGAAAAATTCATTATTTTCCAAGAAGATAAATCTTACAATTATTCCTTGTTTATAAAAGATTTCAATTTATATTGTATAAATAAATTCAATCTGCAGGACAATATAATTCCAGAAATCGAATTCCTATTGAATTACTAAGTTTGACGTGAAAAGCCTGTACAATTCGTGACATGGAATAATACATTTTTTGAGTATTGCAACGAAGTGTATTATTCTGTCTAATGTGAAATTTCAGCAGAACAGATTGATGAGAAAATCATCAACTGATGTAATCTCAGATATGCTCAGTAAAGACCTGCAGAAAAATGTACCTCATGTTGTGGAAGAGAGATTAGTTAGCGTAAGAACGTTTATTTATTTCTTAAAAGCGAAGAAAAATGCCAGAAGTGTAGTAATACTACTCCTAGAGTGTGTTGTCACATTCTATTAAAAATTATTTTTAAGATTGAAATTTTCCTAGGGAGTGAAATATTATTGTGTAAATTAGTCAATCAATAAAATATCAACTTCAAGGTATATTGTAGTACATACCAGCAGTTAATGAATAAAATAAAGTTTATTGAAATTTGGAAAATATTTGTCACTTTTCATTTGCTTTGTTAAATCTATTATTTTAAATACTTACAATATTTTATCTATTATTTTTTATTAATTATTTATTATTTACCTTTATATTCTAATAAAAAAAATGGGCTAAAATATTATTTAATGGTATAATATCTTAGTCCATTATTAAAAACAAATGGAAAAAAATTTCCGTATAGTATGTACTAAAATAAGTAATTATACATATGAGAACTTAAAATATTTTCTACTATTTATCAAGAGGAAAAATTGTAAGCTTTCCTACTAGGGAGATTTGGTGAAAATGTGCTTTAGGTCCCCTGTTTGGCGCGTTTTCAAAAACGCCGATGACATGGCGAAAATTCTACCGCTATTTCAAAGTGAAACGTAATTAGCAACCAATGAAAAGGCTAAAACAAAAGAGTAATTAATGAGTATGCGTGAAAAAGCCCTTCAAGTTCACGAGTTGGCGAAGAAGGGGACCTAAACCACAATTTAACCGGAGATTTTAATAAAAGTGAAAAATTGATTTAATTTATATTTTCTTATTCTTTCAACACCATAACACTCACCTTCGGCTAGATTCAAATCCAAATATTCATCGCCAATCCATCCTTTAAAAGGTTGGTTGACATCGTAGTTATCCATCTTAACATCCTTAAAAAAGGAAGGATCATTGAAAGGCTTCGTTTTCTTTCTCTTCTTTGACTTTATTTCCTCATTTTCGTCGATCAAATATTTGTATTTGAAAACTCCTCTTCGTTTGAGGTTCACACTGGAATTAGAGACTGTTCTGTGACACAACTAAATATGAACACATTTACAAATTAGATTCATAAAGAATTCAGTATAAAAATTTCTCTCAAAATGTAAAAGAATATTGAAAACAACACTTAAAGATACATTTTCAATTGGGGAATATATCTTAAAAACGTAATTTTAGAGAAAAGAAAACAGTTTACTTTTATTCAATTTAAAAATATTTGAATACATTTTTGACAATTATTATGGGTACTTACGTATTAGCCGCAACACAGATAATTTTGTGCCAAAACTTAAGTATAAATAGAGCTTAATCTATAGTAAGAGAAATTTTTTTACTAACTATACTTTTCATAGTTATAAAAAGAAATTTTCAAATTATAAGGAATTTTTTTAAAAATTCAATTGGCTTAAAAAGCTGCTGACGCTAATACGCAAGTACAATTATTACGTAATTTATATTTTATAACTTATATTTTCATTTCAAGATTATTATTTCTTTTTCATTATTTATATTTGAAAAATTACTGTACTTGTTTTCCTTTTCAAAACCCTAATATTTCGAATATATATTTACGCTTTTTATGATTATCCGAGTTAATTTTAAATAGATGCGTAAGCTTACTCGGAAAGAATTTATTACGTCACAATTACGTTAGCTTGGGGACATTTCTTCGCCGCTAAAAAAACCAAATTTCGCCAAAGTGATAGTAAGGCAGTTGTGTGAAATTATTAGTTTCTTATCCCAGGTCTTTTCGACAAACATGTTCTTTTCGGTAAAAATTTACTATACGATCACCCATGTCAACTTTTTCAAAAAGTCTCCAATAATCTTGCCCTTTTGCACAAACAAGGTCTAAAAATAAACTGAATATTGAAAATTTTTGCCTGATTTGTTGGAATTCCTCATCAGCAATCTGTCGGAATTGGCTGAATTGCCAAATTGGGAAAAATCGTGCCAAGAGTGACCGTACTGTAAATCTCAGCTGCACGTTTCGGTTAATTCCCAATGAACGGTAAGCTCCTTGTCCGCCATCTTGTTTTAATAGCGTACCGTACACTGGGATACAACCGAAATTTAAAAACAAATGTTTTACAATCATATTCAACATTACCCAAGCTTGTGCTAAATTAGTGAAAAATCGAGGGTCATCTTGAAATATAGGTTATCCAAGTATTTTTCCATTCAAATTTCCTTAATTCCCAGTAAACGTTACGCTCCTTGTCCGCCATCTTGTTTTAATAGCGTACCGTACACTGGGATAGAGCCCACGTTTCATTTACCATTGATAATAGTTCCAAAAATTGCACCAAAAGTTTAACATATACTAGAATTTTACTGTGAATTGATTCAATTTCTTATGTTATATCATTTTTAAAATATTGTTATTGATAGAAAATATAAAACTGATTCTTACTATTTCTTCTGCATCCATTTATTGAATAATCGCATATTCGACTTGGTAAAACATTTTACATTTATATTATAACAAAAAATGGAAATTAAACTATTCTAGTTTTGTAAAAAAAGTTGATAAATAATTAAAAAATATATTAAAAATTGGCAAATATCATTCACTCTTTTCTTAACCTGATTCTATTCCAAATTTATTTAAGCGAAACAGATTAAAGAGACTAATTGTTTTGCTTATGACAACCTTAAAATAAAAATATGTGGAGATAAAGAATAATAAAGTATTATTTTCTTGATATATATTAATTTAAGAAATTATACATCAAGATGAAGACAATTGATGACGGAAAACGTGAAGGTTGTTAATGTTTTCTATACGTTCAAGCACAGGCCTTTTGAGGAAAATTAAATGCCAGGATTTAATTGCAATTTAAATGCAAATTATTTGCCAGGAAAATTAAATACATAAATAGAAATGGGTTAAATTGCGGTTTAGGTCCCCTTCTTCACCAACTCGCGAATTTGAAATGCTTTTCCGAGCATGATCATTAATTACTATTTTTTTTAGTCTTTTCATTGGTCATTAATAAAAAACTGCTAATTAGCCGCTAATTTGAAATAGCGGTAGAATTTTCACTATAGCATAGGAGTTTTTGAAAACGCGCCAAGCAGGGGACCTAAAGCACGTTTTCACCTAGAAATGTTTTTGTTATTTTTACCATAAATCTATACTCGTTAGTAACTCTTAATTTCTCTTTCTTTTCATTTCAGTATGCAAGCTATTAATAGTAATTCATCAAGGATTAGAGAGCTGATATTATATATTTATATATAGAGCAGCTTTTTTTATTTTTTAAGTAATTTAAATCTTACAGCAATGTCCATGATTATAATTTAAAATTAAAAAAAGAGTTTATATATATCACTAATTAATTTATTATATTTTAGAATTCCTTAGAATAGAACTCTTTTATATAGTTAAAATCTTTCAACTCAATAGAATTAAATTATTCCTTAATAACTTCCCATTTTATTCAATGAATTTTTTTCCGTCTTAACAGTAGCACAATTTTCATAATTTTTTGATTTTTATGTGATAAAAAAATAGGGATTATAATGCGAAATATTTGACAAATGTTTAAAAACATTGCTAAGCCATTCTTCACACATGATTAGCTAAATATTACATTATCAATAATAAGAGCTTCCGAAAGTCCGAGGATAATAGCTTTCTTTAATTATTCCATTGTTTTTTCCAAAAATGTTTTTAATGTATAAATTTTCTTTCTCTTTCACTAGGATTCAGTTATTCGTTGACTCTTACTTCACAGCATTTTCATCTTTTATTTATATGCATTGCTCACTTTAAACATCACTCAATTTTTCATGTTACATCGGTATAACTTGCCAAATATTTTTCATCAAAATAGTAATCTCTTCGAATCAATATATATAATTATTGAAGGAGGTTTTACAATATTTATTAATAGTAATATTAGTTATTTACTAACAGACATTTCTGTGGGCTTGATGTAAATGGCATAACCAAATAAATATTTGGTTTATGTTTGTAAAAAGTTCTATGCACATTTTAAATTTTTACTTCACAGAAAAAAATATAATGGATATTAAAAATGTTACTTAAGATGCAAATTGCTTTGTTAAATTTATCCACAGTTTGTGTTGATATGCAAAAATATCTAGCTAACTTAACGAATTCTAGTTTACTTTTGTGTATTAAAATTGCGGCTCAATTTTTTTTAAATAAAAGTTGAGAAATAAAAAATTTGGCTATCCAAAAGGGAAATCTAAAGCAACTGATAAAATTTTACGCGTGCTCTGTATTAACTCTTTACATGTACACAGAATCTGATGAGAATTTTCTGATTTAAAAATAAACTTTCTGTTTTAAATCAAAGACATTAACACAATCTTCTTAAAGATGATTTACAACACTCTCTAATGATTTGGACATTTGAGATATGGATTATAAGTCAAATGTTTTATTCCCATGACATCGACGACTTATGAGTCATTCACGCGTCAAGCAGTTTAAATTTCCGATAACGATAAAATATGTATCGAAATAGGCACTGTTCCATAGCGAATCTGGACTTCTAGAGCTATTTATTGAGAATGATTTATGAGCTTTTGTAAAATTTTTAATTCCTCTGTATGAGATTTATTTTCAAATTTCCTACAAAAATAGTCTTATTTTTTTCACATGAAATATTAGTCTTTATCAATTAACGTCAAATACGTGTACAGAATCTTTATTTTTAGGAATGAGTAGCGAAAAGATTTGGAAAATATGATTGACACAACACACAATAAAATTTATGTATATGTATAGAAAGTTAGATAATCTCCTTAATTTTCAATAAATCTTGATATAAAATTTAAAAAAAGATCTTGTAGCATTTTAAACTTATTTAATTTAAATTGTTTAACGCCGCGTAAAGATTAAAATCTACCCAATTAATATAAATACCGTATTATTTATACGCAGAAGTGTACATTTGTTGGAAGAGCTTTATGAAATAAACAATAACACAATATGCAACGTGAAATGTAGGATTAAGTGACTTTTAAACTAGAAAATTAAAAGCTCAATAAAAAGCTTCAACTTAGTTGATTTAGTATTCGTCTCAATTGAGCAATTATATATTAAAAGTTTGAGAAGCGTGAACAGTCTGCAGATATTTGTTAAAAAACGTTACATTGTTATATATATATATATATAATATATATATATATATATATATATATATATATATATATATATATATAGTGTTTGTACAAATGACTGCCTGATAAGTAAGAGAAAATAACAGTAAAAGAAGACACTGCTTAGTAACAGATAATTAACAGTTATGTATATATATTTCACACTGTTTTACCATAATTAATTTTAAATGCAATTGTTGCAATATTTTTTGTTGGATACTGGTTTTAATTTGATAACTTTTATTGAATACTGTTGTTCAACGAAGCTGTTTTAAAGTACTCGCCTGTTATTTATGGAGTTAAATCAGATAAATACTATGCAACCAATTCATTTTGTGACAACTTTATTTGGTTAAATTTTTGAACATCTGTTGTGCACATTACGACTTATAAAAGTGTAATATGAACCTATAGCACACTAGGAGAGGCATGCATTTTTCAATAATGTACTAGATCAGCTCATGCATTCCATTTAGTTTTTCCTAAGTTAAAAATTAAATTTGTGATTCTATGTTTATATCAGAGATATTAATTTTGGTGTTAAAATACAATAAAAATACTCCAATAACAAT
>JAPDSC010021399.1:13938-26296 GCA_026290005.1 Latrodectus geometricus | reverse complement strand
ATACGAATATATATATTTTAATCTTTATATTATTTGTTTAGATACTTCTCGTTTACATGTGATCTCATATCTCTGGTTATAAACTATTAATGCTAATCAACTATGTTGCTAGAATTCTCTAAGCAAATGTAATTAAAATGTCTTACTAAAATATGACAAACGTAAAAGCATTATTCTTAAATAATATTATCAAGCGGAAATCGAAATCAAATATAGGTTCCAAGATAATAGGAATTTTATTCATTACAATGAACAATCTGTGTTTTGTTTCGAAACAAATACAAAGTCCATAGCGCGAGTCCATAGTTAAAACTAATTAATTTTATTAAAAGTAATTTTTGAAAATAGCTGGTAAAAATTCATAATATCATATAAATTAAAATTTTTAATTTAATGATATTTCACATCGTATTCTAAGCAAAATTTTATTAATCCAGAAATATGTATTTTTATTTTGAAATTTCTGCTGACATAATGAATATTAAGTTTATTAAAAATTCAAGTAAATGAATTTTAAATTTAGTTTATTATAATATTTGACTTGTGTGCTGATTTGAAAATTAAATTTATCTTACAGTTTACTTGTTCACAGAAAATATTGATTTGTAGGTATATATATTTAAAATTTCGAATGTAAATCAAAAATGTTTTGTAGGAATTTTAAAGTGCATATTAATTTCAAATGAGCATATACATATGTATAATACCTGTAACATTAAAATATTTTACTAGAGAATATTACAGAATTTTGCGTATGTATATGTGAAATACAAATTGCAAATGCGATTCAAAATTGTTTAATAAAAGTAAATATTTGCAAGAGAAAAAGTGTTTTCTTTTTTTTATAACATACTTTTCCTAATTTGTTGTAACAGCTTTTACATTGTTTATTTTAACATGAATCTCGAGTTTATCTCAACACAAAATCAACGTGAACTTGATTCGAAATCAAAGGTGGAAAGAATCCTTTTCCTGTTTTTTATCCACGGCTGTGAGGGACAGTTATGATGCTTTCCAGAAATTTGTTTGCTTTGCGATGAGGATAAACAGGATCACTGGAAATCCCTACTTCAAGCAGTCCCACGGGGAATATCCCTGTAATCCCTTTTCCTCGGTTGGTCTATAGACGCAACAAAAATAATTCACCATGCCTTCTTACTGGAATACACAGAACTTTCATCATTAATACTTTCCTTATAATACAACTAAATAATACTCAATTTCTATATCTGAACATTTCATAAAAGAATTTTGAACCAAAATATCAATGAATTAAAATATATGCAACATACACAATGATAACCTTTAAGCAAAATAAATGGATATTTAAAAAATATTTGCAAAGCTTAATTTGATGGATTTCACAACTGCATATGTTGCAGGTAAAGAGAAATTAATCAAACGGAATAGTATATGTATTTATTAAAAACATATGAAGCAATAAGGCATTAATTATATTTCAATGTAAGTATTTATAAAATGCCTGTGATAATTTTTTGATAATAATAATGATAATAGTCACATATATTCTAACAAAAGTTCTTGTTGAAGTTAATTTTGAATCTTTGGCTATGCAAAATAGAAGATTAGTGTCTTAAGCTGAATGATTCTTGAGTCAAGAAAGTGTTTTAAATGAGGCAATTAGCTCTTGCTATCTCAATTACTATGGCCAGTGAGAATTACGACCTTCTCTCTATAGAGATTTTATCCGAATAACTTCGTGACAGACGAAGCTGATTAATTTATAGTACCATTTAGAAGAATATTTTTACTGTGAGAGTTAAAATCTACTTTATTTGTAGACTAATTAGAGGACTTTTTTGTGTTTTCTGATTTAATAAAAATATATCATTAGTACTTTTCAAATTAATGGATATATACGTACCATTAAAGTACTTATATATCCATTAAGCAGATTTAAAAACATAAAATAATTTTAACAAGTGGTTTATTGTGACTGAATAATATACTATTGTCATTATTGTTTGATAATTTTAAAGAAAATTCAATTTAATATTTTCATATTGTTCAAAATTGTTAGTCATTGTTTCAAATTCGAAATTCCAAAGCATTTTAAAGAAACTTTTTTAAAAGTATTTGTTTAGCTGATTAATGTAAATATTATGATTAATAAAAACTTATATAACTGAATTTCTGAATAACTTATTTAAAATATTAGAGTTCCTTAATGTAAACAAAAAACAAAACAAAAATCCATTTTGATTGCTTACTATTAGAACGATTAATTTTTTATTTATAGGTGTTTTGTATATGAGATTATTTAAGTTTATAAAAACTATATATGTTTTTTTTTTTTTTTTATATATATCATGAATTTATATTGCTATGAGGTCTTAGAACGGAAGATGACCTATCAAACAGACACTACTATTCGCATGAAAGTTCGATAAGTTACGTTTCCGGCTTTGTTCCGAATTATCAAAGTACTGATCTTCAACCTCATCCATAATTGAGAACCTTACTACATGTTAACCTGAATCATGGTAGCTCAATTAGCAGAGCTCGTTCTCGCGACCCTATGGAAGTGAATTCGATCCTGTGACAGGCTAAAGACCACAGTGTTCACTAATGTCGACTGGAGCTTGCAAACTTTCCAAAGTTCCCAATCCTAATCAGTACTACTGGGTGTGAAACACCAAGGTCTAGGGGCTCTTACTTAGTCTCTACTTCGAAAAATTGAAGTTCCGTCACTTGGGCTTACAGTGCTGCCATCTAGTGTCAACTAAACGATGTAGAAATAATCTCTTCAGTCTTACAAAGGGCTGTTCTCTATGTCAAGTGCAACAAATGTCAGGATTCAACTTGACTGGATTTGGGTTTGGTATAAATTTTAAGTAAATAGTAAGAGGTGCCTTGTTCACCACAGTACATGGTGTGTACTATGGTAAAGCAAGTTATGTACTATGGAAAGACATATCAGCTTGTGTATATTATCATCCTGTAAGTAAAAAGAATATATTTCACGAAACCGATACTATGTAGGTAGCACAAAAATATCCAGAATGATGTGGTAGAGTTTGAAGTTAAGCGATGCAGTCACTGGACTCCAGGCCATACCAGAAGAAACAACTCAAAACATAACATCACTATCGCATAACTTCACAGTTGGCACAACTTATTTCATAATATTACAGTTGCAATCAGTTAGCCAAGAACCACTCCATCATAAAAGCGGTAGGTGGCAAATTCTCATTATTTTCTCTAAAATATGTTTTTATTGTTCTGCAATCCACTATCATAAGGCTTTGCCCCACTTCAACCAAGCCGATCAGTTGGATTTTGAGATCAAAGGCGAGTTGGTAGATATACGTATGCATATTATGTGATTAAGTAATTGTAAGTCTCTAAATTAAGCAGGGAAGTGGGAAATCTATTAAATATAAAAGCAATGTAATTTTAACAAGGAGTTAAAATGAAATTTTATTTCCTTTAGTTGAAAAATCTGTTTAAGAATGATCTTTGTAGATTTTAAAACCAATCATCAATTTTTTTTCTGTATAGTGTTTTATAAAAATGAATTGTCAAGTATTTACATGAGTTAACTTTTATAGACTTTGAAAGCGTGTTCTTTAAATAATTTATCAATTTATATGAATCAAACGCTTTTATGTCCTACCTTAATTTGTTAACTCATAATGTAAGGACTAAATGTTTACTTGCAGGATCTCAAAATTTACACCTTTTATGTTTCTTATAATTTTGTTAGTCACCCTGAAACTTTTGCTGTTTTGGGGATATGGAAGGATTGAGTAGAATTTTTTTGAAAACAGATTAAAAAAAAAAAGCCTTTTTAATATATGATTTGATAGTATTCATAGTATTCCTGCATTATTTAAAAGCTACAATTGATAACTAACTTAGAATATTCCTAAAATTGAAAACAATTTCATAAGAAAAATTATTCCTTAATTTCAATTTCTGTAATACATAAAATTATATTTTTTTAAGTAATTAATGTAAAAAAGTTTTAAGCCATATTGTTAATGATAAATTACAATAATAAAAGGCAAATATTTTTGCCTTTCACTATTGTAATTTATCTTTCAAGTTTCCTTCACAGAATTATATGCTTTTTTTAATTGTTAAAATATTAAAGTGTTTAATATAGTGAATTTAAATAACTTTAACAGTTGTTTTTGTAGAGACGTATATAATTTATAATCATATTTCCTATTTATTATCGTGTATTTTAAATTAAAGGAATTTAATTAAACACTAAATTTTAAAATAACATTTCATTTTTTTGAATTATTGTAAATCTAAAAACATTTCTTTTACATTTACTAAAATAACAATGGTTAATTGTAGAAATATCTGCTTAGCATGATTTATCTATAAATCATAAAATGCCTCAAGTAATTCTTGCAAAAACACAAGAAAAACGAAATTTATTTTTCTTGTTCCGATGCAGTGACACAGAAGGTCATATTTTGAAGAATAATTTGTTAATGAATCTGTTATTTTTTTACGAAAAGAAGTGCTTAATTATTGCTTTAAAAATAATCCAATAATCTGCATTGATTATCTCATAATTAATGAATTATTTTAAATACCATTTCCCCATATCATTCTAAACTGAAAAATACGCATAAAAAATTTAAAAAAAATTAATTAATTAAAACGAATGTATACGGAATGAACATTTTGTTAAAAAATTAAAGTATGATTACTTATCTTTCATTTTAAGCTCATTTCATTGTTTTCATTATTATTACTTTTTACATGCAGGGTAGAATTTCAGTGTTATTTTAATTAACAAATTAATTTGCCTGTCATGTTGTTGTTTATAAGAATTAATCACATTTTATGTTGAAATATTTTGGAAAATTCTTTGACTATTTTACGATAGTAAAATTTGGTTTTATTATTTTATGAGAGTTTATCCTAATTTATATTAGCCACTTAATGCAAACACATAACTTCATTATGTATAATATTTCATGAGAGATTAAATAAAACGTCATGAAAATATGTTTGTTTATTAAAAGCTCTTAAAATAATTTCCTAATGAAGAAATTTTTTGTGAATTTAATAAAGTATTTAGTATCATATAATTAAACCGGTTAATATTTAAGTAATTAAATATTAACCGGTTTATTTCATAAGATATTTGGCATAAATTTTCAATTTTTTCCTTCTTGTCAATTATTTAATTTCTTATTAAATAATTAGAATATTTCTATGAAAATGCATGCATACAATTATACATATTAAAATATTAATTTGAAAAGTTTTTTATGAACTGGAATTTTCAGAAATACAATTGTAAAAGAGTAACGGCGTAAAACATAGCAAATTTATTTATAAAAATAGAAATGTTCCTCTTTCTAAGTTGAAAGAACTAAGAAAATATCTATGTTTGGTATATTTTCAGATATTATTTTCATAATGAAAAATTATTCACATTACATTTAGAATATTTTAATGTTAATGTATACCATTTTTAATCCTAATTTTTTAACAAATTTAATAACATTAGCTCAATTTTACATTTATAATTGCTTTTAACTTTCACTCAAAATTTACACTTATTATATAATTATCCTACAAAAATTTTATCGATGTAAGTATTGCAACAATTACCTACAGCAGATCCCTTTAATGATCGATCAGATTTTGCACGCATAATACTACTTTAAACAACATTCATTATTAAAAACTGTGACAATTAGCTTGGGAATTAGTTCTCTGCCATAAATATTTTGGTTATGAAGGTGCCTTTAAAGTGTTATTATTGATGCTGGTAATCAAGATGATAATTCAACTATGCGGCTTTTTTTGAAGCAGTTGTCTCTTCCGTCCAATTTATCACATTGTTGATCTTATCTTACCAAGCTGTATAAATGCTGCCATTAATTTAGACACCGTACCTCTGGAAACTCTTAACAACTGAAACTTTCACTTAACAGCTGAAACTCTACCTAGAATGGTTCCTACAATTTAGGTTCAGTAAAAATCTGAGAGGTTCAATATTTTAAGCTTTTGAAAAAATTTAAGACTTGTATAATTCTAATGAAGTTACCTCATATTAGCAGAATATATACTTTTCTATGTATAAAAAATATTTAGCTATTATTTTATTTTAATACTTTGGGAGATAATTCAAAAATGTCACTTACATTTAAAGGGATTTCCACTATTTTGATGACCACCTGAATATACGTAAATGCACACACACGCATACATGTATATTTTGTATATACATATGTATACATAATATCTGCATGAAATTAAAAATGAAAAAAAAATATTTGAATTTACTTAGAGATACTTTCACTTTTTAATAATTGCATTAAAAATGACAAATAATCTGAATATTAAATTAGTAACTTTAATTAGTTGTATCGGTTATAATAACTTAGCTCACGCCAAATTCTTGTAATATTCTAATATTTATGTATTCAAATAAAGAATATAAGATGATTTTTTCATTAAATAATTTTTTTATATTCTCCTTTTGAATTATTTGATAGTACTGGAACAGAATTATATTGCATATGAAATGTAAATCACATTTTCTCATTAATTGTTTCCATTTTTACATTAATATACTTATAGAAATGCGCTTAATTACTTTGTAAAAATTGTTTTACTATTATTCTAATCTTATTTATGTGAATTATTTATATAAAATTTTATTCGGAAAAGTGATGGAATTTCCACATAAATTATCAATAACTTTAAATAGTTCAGGTTGATAAATTAGACTTATTTTATTAAAATGCCAATCCTTTTTTTTATTATTTTCTTTAACTTAACTTTTTCGTAATGCCTATGCATATATGCATAAATTATGTTCAAGGAAATCTTAGTACAATGTATAATTCAGTGTGATATTAGTATCCCCGGTTGTTTATTGTGTTTATACCCATGCACTTTTAATTCTTATCCTAATTCATAATTTATTTTCCCTGAAAAGTAAATACCTTAAGTTTGGATTCCATTTAGACTATATTTTTGTCAGAAATAAGAATATTTCCAGTGAACATTTCTTTGATCGTTACTTTTATTATTTACATTTATGTATATAATAAATATATCTTAATATATCTTATTTTTTCTTACATTATGACGAAAATTGTATATCACATTTTTAAGATATCTGCATCACATTTCAAAATAATAACAGCTCTTTTCCAAATATTAACAGCTGACAAAATGTATTGGTTGATTTGTATAAACTATAGCAAGGAATTTAAATTTTAGCTTCATAATATAACAATTTTAAATATTTGTATTTATGTTGTCTTATGCTATCTAAGATTGCAGTATGGTTGCGTTGTTCTATTTTTCCAACTGGACCATAATTTGGTGCGGAGTCCTACTTCCTCGGTACACATATGCCATAGGTACCCGTTTATAAAGTAGTCAATCATTCACAAAGTATTTATACAAGGGATAGACAGGAGAGAGAAAGAAAATGCAACCATGCCCGAACCAGGATTTGAACCCAAAGCCTTTCCCTCCACAGATCACGCACCTTAACCATTTGACAGTGCGGGCAGCAACGGCAATTACTATAAATAGAATTGTTATATTAAAAAGAATATGATATCTTAAATAGTAATAGTGAGATTGTATTGTGCTAGTGATTTCTATGATTGGCATTTTATACAATATTTATAAAATATCAATTAACTCTGATAATTCCTTTTTCAATTTGATGAGTTAATGTTGACTAAAAAAGCAATAAACCATGTGAGCTTTATAAGCCGTCAAGAAACCATTGTAAGTTAGTTTTAATTTCATAATTAGATATGTTTGTTTCCTAAATATATATATGCTTAGCATAAATATTGGCTGTGAGTCAAAAATTATGTGTACTCGTATTTTTAGCCTAAAGTTCAGCTTTCTGATTAGCTAGTGTTCTTTATAATAAGATTACTAAAATAAAAGTCTTTGATAAAGAGAAGGACATCATCTATTAGTTCAATGTGCTCATTTTATTTGGAATGTTCTACATTTATATATATATTAATATTAGAAATATTTTTTCTACCCTCAAATGATACTTCTAAATTGATAGAGTGCTATCTTTTGAAAGCATGTTTCTTCACAGAAAAGCAATTTTGTTTCATGACGAATTTATTTCTGAGATAAAAGTAAATTAGACAGTATGATCAGATGAAGAAGAGAAACTCCAATTTTCTCTTGGCAGTCACTGGAAAATATGGGATGTATAGAAGATGAATAGATGGAATGAAATACGAGAAATACTTAGATTAAAAGAACCGAAAGAAAAAAGCTGATTGAGGTAATCTTCACTATTGGGAAAAACAAGCAAAAATTATGTTGTTCTTCTTGTATTCATTAATTTTTGAATGATAATCTTATGAAAGGAAAATGCTTTGTACCAGGAAAAGAAATTGCTTTGAAGATTTCGCATGAAATATACTTTGATGAATGTTTATGTATTTCAGCATGTTTTATATTTTTAAATTTAGCTTGACAAATATAATGCATTTCGGGAAGCAAATTCCATTAGAAGTGTACTATTAAGAGTTAAATATTTTTATTTTTACTATTATTGAATTGTCTTTCTCACCTATTCCTTCATAATAAAATCAACCATAACTAAAGAAAAGAACTTTTGTTTAATTTTGTGCCATGTCATTAGAGAGGGAATTATTCAAAAATCTTTCATCTTTCTGCAATTGTTCTTGTTATAATAAATCTGCTAACCAATCAGTAAACTTTAGAATTCTTTGATACTATTATGCACTAATTCATTTATCTCTTTAAAATTTTAAGCAAAAATTAGAATTTTTTTTATTCTAATTTTATTCACGCTGACAAAAATACATGATTATCATTTTAAAATTCATTAAAGTCTGGATGAATTAAAATATGTATTCATACATAATATATTTAGTATGTTAAAATTATCCTTTTTTATAACTCATAAATGTATATTGATCTAAAAATATTAATTACAGTATTTAGAAATAATATATATATAGAATATACATATATATCAAAAAATTATATTCAAATTAGTCGTCTGATATACAATGATATACTGATGTTCAATAACTATTTAGAAGCTAGTTTCAAATTAGAAACATTATAAAAAATAAACAAAATTCTAAAATATAATTAAATTCAACAAAAAAGCAAAATTTATTGAAGAAAGCTCTAAAATATAAGTTTCACAAGTTTTAATTTACTTATTTCAATAAAAATATATTATTTAAATTTAAAAGAATTTTCACTGTTTTTTTTTATTCTTTTATTAAGAGCACTTTTAAATAACCCCATCAATAAAAATCTGAAAGAATATTGTTACACGTATACGTATATTTAAAATTAACTTAATAAAAATATGTTATGTTAAATATTGCATTAAAAGATGTAAACGTTTTTATATTTGCTTACACGATAACAAAGGCAAAAATCATTTAAATATTTTCAATTAAAATAAATACACTTTTATAGCTTAAAAATTAGTTATATTTTATTATAGTAATCAGAACAAATAATAAATATGATACAAATTATTACTAACTATTTGCTTTAATTATATTAATATTGTTTAATGTGTTCATTGTTTACATTAAATAATATTAATATAATTAAAGAATGTATTATGTAGAAAAATAAACTGATTAGGTTAAGAGTTGATTGAAGTCTTATTTTCTTATTTAATATTCTTTTTTTACATTAAATATAAGAAAACAAGACTTCAATCAACTCTCAACCAAATCAGTTTATATAATTTATAAATAATTATTAAACAGAATAAAGTACTGATAATAATGATATTATATTTTAATAAATATTTTATCATTTGCTAGATCTTATTCACATGTTATTTCAAAATTGAGTTGGTGTTATTATACAGATAGAAAATACCTCTCTGCACAAAATATAAGGAATTCAATGCATGTGGAGGGTCTTTATTAAATAACAAATGCGTAATGCGGGTTGGCGCCAGCCAACAACTTCGCATGACGCCCCCACCATCCTAAATTAATCCCTACTGTCAATAGCGTACGCTGCGTAGATTTGCGCCTCACAAATCTGGGTGAAATCAAAAGCACCGGATCGGATAACACGTTAAGCTCCAGTAGCCGCAGTGTTAAGTCTCGCGGTTTCAATAACACATGCTTGGACCCACTCTGATAAACAACTGGCGTTCAATACATTTGATGCCCCACATTATCTGTGAGATAGAAGCACTTGTTTACAACAGATACTAAAATAATCGAACTTAATTTCGCGTAAATACTGGAAAGTCGTCCCTACATCCTTGTAAACACTTGAAAAAAGTGTTTTCCATTAAGAAGTAATCTTTTGAAAAATAAGTTGAAAAGACGTTAACTTGTTTATCAACGTCTTGGATTATCTGGAAAAATAGAGCCAAAAAATTGTTATTCTGTTTATTTTTTTACATTCTGGGTATAATTATAAAATGTATATTATTATTAACAAAAAATGGTGAAATTCCATTCAAATTTTTCCGCATGATTTTGGTTAAGTAATTTGATTCCATTGTAAAAAGCTTTGAACCTTTAATAAAATACAGTCATTAATTTCCAGAAGAATAAATAAGACTCCATTTAATAGCAAATGTAATATTTATTTTCTTTATTCTCATTTTAGCAAAGTACATTTAAAAGTATAAAACGTCTTGGAATCTTTCTTTCCCCAGCATGACAGTAAATGTTCCTTAGTATTATATTTTCAATTACATTTAGTTATTCAGTATTTGTATATATCTAGTATCTATTCTTGTATCAATAATATATTTCTTGGAGATTTGATAAAGTAAATTACAAATGAAATACAATTTTATTATCATTATTAAATTATCATTAGCTGTAATATATTAAAGAAAGCAACCAAAATTGGTCTGAGAAAACTTATGCCGAGCTTTATTTACAGAAAACAAATAAACAGCTAACACACAGAATCATATTCAACATATATATGGGATTTATGTAGGTAGACTATATTAGCGATTAACGTTTCTCTAGAGTCGTACTCCTGTGGGACTTAAGTTGCGATACAGTGGCAACTACCTCTTTCTGAATACTTATATATTTCTGATATAATAGCATAGAATAAATATAATACAGTGCAGAAATACTTACTATTAGGAACATTACAAACTATCAAAGTGAATGGGTATATTATATAGCATGCAATAAGTTATACATTATTATGAATTTTGTACACCCTGTAGTTCTTTTGGAAATTAATTTATTTATGAAGCATTCAACTTGGGAAAAAGTCTGATAATTATTATAAAATGGATTACGATACACAAGAGAATTCGTGTAAATCTTTCTTTCTTTATGATTTGGCAATTAAAAAATATTTCCATAACACATTAACTAAAACTACAATTCAAATAATAAAACTTCTGAAAAATGGAGCTGTAAAGTAAATCTAAGTTTGTTTTAAATGCTATTTGCTTATATTTCACAACATTAAAATTTAAAATAAATCTGTAAGTTAAAATAAAACATACAATTCTGAGGACTTTTTACGGTTATATACTTATGTAGCATGATATAGGGTCACAGAAATTTTTTCTGAGAAATGTTACTCACAATGGTCTTTTCAGAATTCCTATATTAAACATTTTTTTCCAATTTACGATATTGTTTTTATTTTCTTAATTTTTCTTCGGTTATGGAATTCTCTCTCTCTCATCCAAACTAAAAAAATGAGATACTTTTTCATCGTTTTTATTTTAAATATAATAATTATTTAAGTTTTGTTATAATAATCTATATGCAATTAATGAACATAACATTTTTGCCATTAATTTCCCTTTGTAACACACTTAAATATTCCTTGCATAATTACATACATCCTATAACACATTAAAATCTCTTATGAAATCAAATTGGGGTATAGAGGAGACTGTAAAAAAAAAGGGATTTTGATAAACTTTATATATTTTGTTCTTTTTACTGTTGCAATGGGTCACGAGTCATCATTACCAAAATCACTCAGATATAGAATACTTTACTATTCATCATGTCCTGTTACAGTTACTATTATCAGTCATAAAAATAACAAGTATTGCACATAAAAATAACTAGTCTTACTCATTTCATAAGTGTCATCATTTACAAGACTTTTATGTTTATATTGCTTATAATCTCAAAAATAAATGTGAATTTTATATTTCTTTTCCGTCTTAACTTTGCATGGTTAGTGGTCAGCAGGTTAAATTTAAGAACTCTAACAAAATTATAAAAAAGAGAAGAAAGATATTAATTTGTAATATTATTCTTGATTAATTGCGTAACTCTATACTTTCAGCACAAAATTGATGGAAGTTTTGTTTGAGAGGCAAGAAATTCTATGATTTCCAAATACAACT
>JAPDSC010021399.1:1528-13838 GCA_026290005.1 Latrodectus geometricus | reverse complement strand
GTATATATATATATGTATGTATATATATATATACAAATTGATTAACAGACTAATAAATATATGCTTGTATTTAAATTCTACTTAATTTCGTAATCAAAAATGAACTTATTTGTAATGGTAAAATATAAATCCTATCAAAGTTGTTACAATAAATTTTCAAATATACATTTGAAACAACATCATCTTCTCTATTGACTGTTTGCAGCACGAATTTGGTACTGTCAATTAACTTTAAATTCATCTGCACCAAATTCTGAACTCAATTGTATGAACTTGGTTTAATGTTTTCCAAGCGTCCACTTTATGCCATAGTAATATGATACACGGTACTTGACAAATTTTAGTTCAAAAGTTTTATATTTGAATTTTATTTTACGTTATTTTTTAGCAAATTTTAAATTGGTTTTAACCTTTAAATCAACGTAAATAGAATAACAAAATATAATAATTTAAAATAAAGAATTTTTAATTATATACACGTGCATTTGCTATCAGATTACTTCTTGTTATCTTACTTCTGGATTTATTGCTAATAAATTTATATTCTAAGAAACTTCTTAAAAACAGAAAAGTAGCATAAGATTGTATCAAAACATTTCAAATGCGATTTTAATGTCAAATCACTCAATTTTCTCTGGTGCCTATTATTTATAAGCGACCTTTTCTTTTCCTCAAGGGCATCTATTACTAACAGTTTTCCATCCGTCAAGTATAATCTAGTTTCTTCTCCTTCCATTCGCACATTATTTTGTAGCTGCTGACTTTAAATTCTGTTTTTATATAACCTTTTCTTACGATCCACATATGTAATTCCATACGATAGCCTCCATAAAGAACGTTCCTTAAATTACTGTTCCAACTGATTCTGAAAGTAATTGGAGAAATGTTTTCAACAGTTTCTGAAAATAATTGATGAAACAAGACATTTTCTCGGTAGTTAGATACTACGTGACGTAGAATATTCAATGTCAAATTGAAAAACACGATTTTATTTCGCTTTTTAATTTTAATAATAAGTCTTATAATCATATTTCATATTTTGAAGCTGTAAAATAATACGCTGCATTGATTTCTCAAACACAACTGCAATTTTTTGTGCAGTGAAAAAGCAGAAAAAATAGGTACGAAACAGATATTATATTGTAATGTTATTTAAAGATATGTTTATGCAGCATGCTGAGATTAAATTAAATTCTATTTTTATAAATTATTAAAGCAACAAATTCAGTAAAACATCTTTTTAAACAATATTAACAATTATACTCTATATCCAACAAATATTTCTAACCAAAATCGAAGAAAATATTTGAATTATCTAACTATACTACTTTTAAATGATTAGAATAAAATTAAGTGTTTTTATAACCAAAATTTTTTAATAAAATTAAATAGTTATCCCAATTAATGCAAATATTTAAATTATATATTGTCAAACTTTTATGTATATCATTTCAAACACACACACCGTTGAATAATACAAATATAACACAGAAAACAAAAAAAAAACTGTTTGAAATGCTCTGATTTATGAAATTAATATGCGTCTGGAAATCACAACAGTGTCGCGAAAACTATGGCGCAATTTCAATTAATTTTGAATTTTATTTTTTTTAATTAAATTTTATAGAAGCTAATCTTTAGAAATTTCAAAATTAATTTAACTTCATCACCTGTAATGAAGTGATACATTTCTCTCAGGATTAAACAATTCTTAATACAATTAAACTTATTCAAATTAATATAACATTTCCATATATTTCACTGAGAGATCTTTAAATTTGCACTCCAAACTCAACTCTAATTTAAATTTAATTTAATAATTTAAATCTTTTTTAGTTTATTAGAACTAGGAAAGGTACCTACATTTGCGAAAATTTGAAATTTTAAAAAATACTTGAAATTATTTTAAAAAATATATGTATAGGTTTGAAAATGCTTTAATATTGACAGAAACTACTTGAAACCAATTTTCTTAAAAATCAATAAGTATATTTTTTTTATTTTTTCAGAAAATAAGTTTGTTCACAGAAAATAAGAATGTAATTTATCCAGTAATTCATAATAAGAGTAATCAATCTGAGATAGTTCCTTTTTTCCTTTTCGTAAAACTCAATTTACGTCACCGATTAAATTTTCTTCATGATACATTAAATATCCTCTTTTGTGTAAGCCCAGATATCATAGCGCAATTTTCACAATTTTTGATGGCGATTACGATATTTTATTTTTCCAAGAAACCTGTTACATCATTAAACGATTTCCTTTTGAACTGAATTTCTGATTAAATATTTCCTACGATTGCAATTTGTATAGAATTCAAAAAAATTACTTTTACAATTGTTTCTTATAAAATAACCTAATCAGTGGAATTAACTTCGTCATTTTTATCTTAGTTCTGAAACAAAGAAAATAAAACGCTATGTAAATTTGACAATAAGTAACAATAATCAGTAATAAATTTCATGGTATAGATTATTGAAAGAGATAGAGCAAAAACACATTCAGAGTGTTTAAATAAATAACATGCCTTTTACATATAAGTATTCTAGGGAAAATTTTAAGGAAAGAAAGGATTTCAGTTTAAATTTACGTTAACTAAATTTCCTTCAATAATAAAAATTATTATCTAACTTGAAAGAAAGAAAGAAAATTCATAAATAAATTAAGAGTTAAAAGGAATCTTTACAGAAAAATTTATTTTGCTATGAAGGTAGTATGAGACGCTTTGAGCTTAGATAATTAATTATTAAACGTTTTATTTGAAAGAATGAAGGAAATTATGCAAAATTTATTGTAATTGGAAAACAATGAAATGAGAAACTCTTTGAATCAGCCCCGCTAATAAAGTTAATATTAAGTAAGCACGGTTTAAAGCACAAAATGCTAATTTTGAATGCATAAAATACTAGAAAACTTGGGTATAAAAACTTTGATCATAATTGTTTCTTATAGAAGAAATTCAATTGTATACTTAAAATATTCAATTGTGTACTTAAAGTTAATTGTAATTACATTATTTATTTTGAATATAACTTATATAATTGGTGTCAATTGGTAAGTTATATCAACGGTATCAAGGTTTTTCATATAATAGGAGTAATATTTCAAAAGTGAAATAAGTGTGAGTAAAGTGCACACAAGGATAGGATTATTTAGGAAGTCCTAGATTGTAGTACATTGGAAGAGGTACTAAAGAGATTCGTATATTATTAGTTTTAACTTTTATCGATAAATTCAAGACACCTTATTTTGATGCACATTATTAGAGAAAGAAACATAAATTATTTTATACAAGTTCCAAAAGCGTACGATATATTTATGTTTTTCTTTCTAATGTACAAGTTCTGCAGGAAATTTGGCTATTACGTAAGTAACCTCAATATAGTTACACGTTTATTAATTATTAACTTAAATAAGAAAGCAAAATATGCCAATAAAAGATTATTCTGTATATTGAGAAAATGGTTAGAATTCTAAATTTTAATATATGTTAAAATGAAATCCATATTAACTGAGGTGCAGTTTGGAATTGAAACCAAATAAATGAAGTATTGAACAAAATACTTCTTTAAAAAATAAAACCCTTAATAAATATTTTACTAAAATAAAATAAATAGACATAAAATAGCATGATTTTTAAATTGAAAGATATAAACCAGAAAGGTATTTAAATACCGAAAAATATTTTCAGAACTCCTGTGTATGGATATTAAAAGCATAGTTGTATATATTAATTTAAACTTAATTTTTTGTCAAATATTAATTCTTTTGATAAATAAATGACTTCTGAGTGATAAAAATTACACCTGAAATTTAACTAAAAATCCTAAATTTATGACTTCCCATGACGAAGTGAAAAATGTTAATTTATCCCAATTTTTATATAAGTATATTTTTAAATTTCTTATTTTACCACTTTTAAATTCGTATTCAATTTTTTTTTCAAATCAGTTTTTAAATTTATCTCAAATTTCAATATTTATTTTACTTTAACAGAGATTTATATATTCATATGTTTGTTTTATAACATAATTCAACCATTTTTTTCATATTATTTCTTATAATTTTGTCTTCAATTGTAATATTTATTAAAAATGTGTGTTTCTTGTTTATATTAAGATTATATCTTTCAATAAATCTTGTTAGATCTTAGTTAGTAAATTTTATTTTAAATAGACAGAGAATTTGCGTTTTCAATGTTTAATGATTTTATATTTCAAATAAATTTAAAGTCTTGATCATTGTAATGAAGGAAAATTTAAGAAGGAATTTTGCACATGTATGTGTGAGATGGAATTTATATAACAAGGAGATAATTTACCGAATGAAGATCTAACAAAAGGATAATTAAATGATATACCCTTACAATTTTGTAATTCGTAGAAAAAGAATAACCTATAAATATGAGTTATAAAATGAATACTCTAATTTACTCAAATAATTCTCACTTAATATATACATTATGATTTTCCACTATGTTGAAATTTATCTATAGCATGTTGCAAATAATTTAATATTATTTCCTATAAAGTTATGTATTTATTATAAATGTTAATTAACGTTTGATTTTTAAAAATTATAACTGCTCGTCATGAGACGTATTTTTCATTTGAAAAAAATAATTTGAAGTATATAATATTAAGAGGAAACTGTTTCCTTCCTGCTGGTTTCTATTTTAATCTTTTAGCTACGACCCAATTTCCGTATCCGATCACTGTCAAAACATTTAAAAAAGATGTGGCAAAGTACAAATAAAGTCTATGCCAGTAGTTCCTAAGTTTTCCAACTTCTCCGAATTTGACATTAAAATAATACTAAAAACAGTTTCTTTTAAGAAACATTCTTCACAACGGTTTCTTTGTTGATTTCATTTTAGATTTTATGTTTATAGATGGTAACTAAGACTTGTTTTGTAAGTTGAATTTCAAAAGTGCTTGATAAAAATACATTAGTAATTAAATATCTTAAAAATGAATAAATATATCAAAGGGTAAATATTTAGACAGATTTATCATTGAATTTTAATTTCAATTTTATTCACCATTTCAAAACTCATTTAATTACAAGCATAACCCAAAGAAAACTATCGAAACTCTCAATCATTTAACCAGAAAAACATTCCTACGTTGTTTATTCCCTATACTTGAAATTCCAGAGTATTATTATCATTCTGAAATTAGAAACATTGTTGAGGTAATTTTCTATATTGCATCGGCCATTTATTCTTTAATGATATTTATTACATTTCGTTGAGATCAATTGGAGGCTATCAATAAACAATATTTCGCTTCCTGTTTAAAAAAATTATTTTTTACTTCAATGAATAAATGTATTTATTCTTATAGCAAATTTTACAATATTGTACAATACTAAGTGATTTTACATAAATACTGCTTTTGAAACAAAATATTCGTATTTTTAAAACCATAAAAACATTTGCTTCTGGGAATTTTTATCTGAGTATGATAAATCAAGGAAATTGAGACAAAAATGCTTCTTAAATTAAAAAGTTAAAATTGTTTTACTGTTTCTATACATCAAAAAAACACACTTTAATTTTTGGAAAATAAATGTTACAAATATATTGTTTATTTTGAACGAATATCCAAGATTTTTTTTTCTATTTTGATATTATTTTTATTGATATTAACTCTGCTTTATTTTAAGTGTTATTTAATCAGCATGAAATAAATATTATTGTAGACATTGTAACATTATGAAATATACATTTTTTAAATTATTCGCAAGTCTAGAACCAAAAAATTATATTGTTTTTACAAAATTAATTTAATGAAATATATGATGATTATTTTCAAGATATTGCGTTTATTGTTCTAATACCAACAAAGTTACAAAATTATAAAAACTTTTCAAGAATATATTGATTCAAACAACTACATGACTTGTAATTGTTTGATAAAACCAATTCATATAATTTAAGTTTTGAATGCTCATATCCTTTTCCTAAGCTTTGAGTTTACTCAATCAGATATGAAATGAAGTATCAAATAACATGGCTAATGAGATGCAATATACACGTTACAAGACGTTTTATTACAGATTATTAGGTACTATATTACAAATTGACACATAAATTGAATACATGTAATTAGAAACTTACCAGAAAATTAGAAATTGAAAGATAAAGAGCTAAGAAGAAAATTTATAAAGTACCTGCTAATTAATAAAGTACGAGGCTTTCTTAATTACTGAATTTATCTTTAGAAGCGATAAAAAATGTCAGCAAGTGTTTTATCAAGAAATCTAAACTATCAATCAAGCTCTTTATCGAGAACTCTGCGCAAGCGTTGAGCATGTTGTGTCAATTAGTCAGCAAATTGATAAAATTTTTCTCACGAATTAATGACAATAAGATTATTTTAGGTCATCATTTAGAATGGGGCTTATTTGCCACATTGTTTACATGTTTATAAATATATGGAGGGAAATTTCTTTCGCTTTTTTTTGAAATTTTAAGCATTTTAATTGTTTTTTCTGTTTCATTTCACTTGATTCTCAGTCATCAAAGTTTTTAATGTAAATCAATTAACCTATTTCACTAAATTGCAAAACCAACCATGTTTTCTTCTTGAAATGTCATGATAATTGACAGTTTTAAATTTTACATTATTTATGAATGATAATTTTATTTTTCAGCATATTATAATTATTTTCCTTCCAATTTTTAAACATCTGGTAAGTTTGGAATACCTACATTCTAACTTTGTATAACTATATACTTTATTTTAACCCTTTTCTATAAATTGCAATAATTCTACCCAGAACATCTTAAGGCATGGTACATTGATGTAGTTTTAAATTTTTGAAGATTGGTTTTTTACATACGCATATAAGAAATAATCAGTTTCTGAATTTATTATACCTCATTACTTTTTGTAAATAATTTTATAGATATGCGAGAGATAATATAGTTATTTCAGCATTATTTCATTGAAAATAAACACTTTTAAAAAGTGCATGAAGTTCAGAGTTCCCAATATTTACTTCTAATAAAATGTATTAATTTATTCTTATTAAAATGGAACATCCACATAGGAAAATTGCTCATAATTATTCAAACATTCAACTTGAAAATTTTATATGAACTGCTATTTTTATTGAAAATAATAATTTGTCATTTTAAAAGAAGAATGTGAAAGAAAAAAAAAAAAACAACAACAACTTACAAAAATTTTAATACAGAATGAAAACAATTGTTTGTTTGGAAATATGAATACAAAATGTATTTTCTGTACATGTTTAGCAAGTATAGCACTTTAAAAAGGAAATGTTAAAAGATATTTTCAAAGCATGATGAAAGTTTTGATAAAATTTTTCCGTAAATACAAGTTAGATGAAATTACTGGGAGATGATAAAACATAGACCCATCATTGACTCTAGAAAGAATTTATGTATTTTTTTTAGATATATGTTATCAAATAAAATGTTTTTAAACTTAGATCAGGTGTTTGAAAATAGAGTTAACTTCTTTTCAGATAATAAAACAAGAATGTTTCTCAGATAACTCACTGTAGGAAATTTTACAAAATTGCAATCTCCGTAAGGCGAATCGTAGAAAATGTCCTAGATTAAAGAACCAGGGAACACAAAAATAGTCATTATTCGGGAGAGTTCGTTGAAGGAGGTATTAGTGTCTTTCTCGTTGAGCTCATTCTCCTGTTTGTTTTCACAGATCTTCAAAATCTTACAAATGCTCCTAAAAATCGATAAGAAAATCATTATTTTTTGTTTCTTTCACAATGTGTGAAATATTTCTTTAAGTTTCACATATATTAAAACTTCTCAAGGAAATACAGTAATGAAGTGTGCGAAGAAATTAAGAAGAACAATCATTAAAACTCATTCATAAAAAGGAAACACGAAAATTTATTTTACTTAGAATTATTGATACATTTTGAAACAATATACATTTATCATGATAATTTTACAATCGAATAAATACAGTATCGCACATAAATCAAAAGTTATGAAAGTTATTATACTTGGGGAAATAATTTCAAAATACAACAATAAGAACTAGAAATTTTCTATGATAAATCTGCATTTTAAATGTTAATACTATTATGAGTTCAATTTTCAAAGATAATTTGTTATTGAATAAAATTATAATACAATCCAACTTAAATATTTAAAAGATTAGTAAAAGAAACACATAAATCACACTGAAGATGCTTACTTTATATAATATATAAATTCCTACTTGGATTTATTTATTTATTTAAAAATGTGATTTTTCAAGACTCACAGAGAAAAAAAGATTGAAGGTGCTATACAGGTATTGTGGAATAGAAATGAAACTGAGTTTATTTAAATGCAATTATTTTTTATTGTTATTATTCTAGATTATTTCAAAACTACTCGTTTTTAGATGAGAAGGTAAATAAAGTCATTGTATTTATCATTACTTATGAAATCAGCGCGTTTATCATTTATCAATGCATTATCTGCATAAAATGAGAAACATAAAGTCAAATTGTCTATGAGAACATAAAAAAAATATATGTAAAATTTTATGAAAATATGCTGTATAAATAAACTATTGATGTAATTCAGTATAAAATTAATTTTAATAAATATATTTTTAATAAAATTTTCTCTTGATGCCTAAAAAGCTCTTCTAACAATATAAATCCATTTTTGCTTAATTTGTATTATTGATTTTTCAATATACGTCATAATTTGGTTTGTTTATTAATTTAAAATCTATATCCAATGGTGTGATAGTAAAATTTAATTATTGGGTTTTGTTAGTAATCGAAAAAAAGAAAAGTTGTTTTCATTTAAAAGAGAATGAGATAATACAATTGTTCATTAATCATTAATAAGAGTCTATTTTAATAAAATAAAATATAATATCTCATAGTAATTTTTACAAGAATGCATATTAAATAATTAAGAACAGCTTTTAAAACATTTGATAACATGATAAATCTTTCTTTTCTTTGATAGCATGAAATGTATTTTTTTCACTATTATCGTCTTGCATATTGGTTTTTGCTTAGACATTTGTCAGAGTAAGTGATTATTATATTACGAGTTTTCTTTCTTATGAAACGTAAATATAGCCATTTATCGAAAATAATCTTCAAGAATTTAATGCCTGCAGGTTGTATAAATGTTTTTCGGAGCTTTTCATCTGTTAAGCTATCAACTATATTTTATTAAAAGTGAATTCTTTGGCCTCCCTTGGCCAAGTTGGAAATCTTTACTCTACAGAAAGAAAGGTATTAATTTCATATGCAGTTTTCTTTGAGTATTCATTTTTTTGTCAAGATTTGTTCCGAAAAATTCTTACACTTTTTCCTTATGACCAATAAATATTACTCATTTTCTATGAAGATTTGTTCTCGAGATTAAGGATGTGCTGTGACGAAGAAAAATACTTCAATCCAATATTTGACTATAAGAATATCCGCAACACGACATTGTAAGCTTATATTTTTTTGTAGTTGCTGCAAATAACTCATTTTAATTGCACTAGGAAAGTGTAACATTATCGTTGAACGACACTGAATACAATGCCGTTCTACAGTTTCGTTTGGAAATAAAAGAAACTCATTATTTTTACATGCCTGTTATAAGAGTTTGTTTTTCAATACATTGCTGGCCACCTAAATTACAACACCAAGAAACCATTTTTTTTTTGAAAAACCACAAGAAAAACAGAATTGCCAAACTTAATATCGTCAAAATCTCGAAGCCTTAAATAACTTTTGAAGTGGAGATACAAGCACGCGTGATGTGGGACAGCAATGAAATTCAAATTATTTGCATATATCATCTCCGCTAATGCATGTTGTAAATTCCATGTTATTTGCATGCTTCCTTCAGAGTTTTGGATTTACGGTGGCAAGAAGTATAGAAGGGAATGCCACCGATTGAGTAAAATCATCGGCCAAAGTAATTAATGAATAAATTGAAAATAAAAAAGAAATAGAAAGAGAATTAAATGTTTGTTATCGATTTCGAAATCACATAAAGTGTCTACAAATATATATTAGGAATTAAATGTCATATCATGCTGTGGCAGTTTTATTATAATTTAAATTTTCTTGCCTTTTGTACCAATTTAATATAGAATAGTTTTAGGAGCTTGAGCTTTAAAGCAATATTCTGTATATTGTAATACAATAGCCATTACAGTATGGGATTTTAAAATCATATTATTTTGTTTGACAAATTAAATTAGAATATTTGATTCATACTTCCAATTATGTGTGTTTCCTGTAATTAACAATGTAATCAGAGTGTGTTGTAATTAACATTTAAATAACTGCAGTCTGAATTAAAACATATCATTTTAAAAATGATATGTTGTAAAAAATTTTAAAATAATATTGGAATTAAAATTTCTTTAACATTTAACTGAAATTATGAAATTTTAAAAATGTGCAGCATAGAGATAAATTTAAGATTATAGTTTATAATTATAAAAAAAATATTTAATAAAAATAAACAAAACACTCATTAGGAATTGTTAAATTGTGGCATGATAAATATTTCGGGTAAATAAATTTTCATTGAATATGAATAGTTATTAATTATTTTTCAAGTTTATTAAAAAAACTTTTTATTACTTATTTCATTCATATCTGAGTGTGAAACATTTCAAAATAAAGAAACCACAATTAACCTCAAAATGCAAATCAATCCTTCAGTTCACTATCGAAGATAATACTATTCTTCCTTTTTAAAGAAAATAATTTTATGAAGCAGATCTAGGAATAAAATACATTACATGAATATATATCCTAACATTATTAATATAGTTATTTTACTAACAAACTTCAAAGATAAGCTATAAATTTTGTTACCTTTGAACAAATTATTATGCTTAGTACAATTAAATAAACATTGTGCGCTTATATTAAATGAATTTTTTTCCATAGTTTGTGAAAAGGAAGGAAAAATAGGCATTAATATTGTGCTTTGTAAAGTAAAAATTAAATACTTATAAAATCCTTGCATTATTGGTATAAGTAGATACTACTATAGAAAAAAGTGAAAATTAAAAGTTTAATTTATAATTATTTTGATATGCACAAATTAATCTTAAAATTAATTAAAAATACTAGCAAAAATAAATATACCAGAAAATAAAAATACTAGAATATATAATTACTTTTCATAATTAAAATGAAATGAAAATTAATTTTTAATATAAAAAGCTCTTATTTTAAAATCATTTTCAGGGGGAACATTCGTAATAATTTGTCACACACAATAATATTCCTTGTCAATAAAATTACTTAATGAAGTAACAAATTTTTATTGAATGTATCTTTAGATCAATTACTGCAAAGTTAAAATTCGAAACAGTTTTACTTCCAAAAAATTGTAGCAAATAAATATTTAAACATACTGAAACAGAAATTATCAATGTAATCCATATTTATTATGAATAACAATTACATTTTATTTGTTAACAAATTATTGCAAATTATTATTACCTAAAATATCTATAACTACATGAAAAAAATATTTTTCTGCAGAAACACAGCATTTATTTACAAAACTTGCTCAAAAAGTCATTAAGTGCTTTATTTATAAAATAATCCATAACTTCATGTTCAACAATTGTATAAAAAGTATGAATCACTGGTGTCAATTGTTCTTTGCTAAAGCAGATTTTATTTTATATTCCTTGTTTTTTAACATTCGTGATTAAAACCCACTCACATTATATAAGACAGCTATCTATCCCAAATACACAAAGACAGAAAAATTTTCAAAAAGGAAAATAAACTTTTTCCATTCGAAACATTGCAGTTAATGCTATAAATACTATTACTAAGACCAAAATTTGAGACACTGTCAACCAGACAGTTTTATTAAATGCCATAGAAACTTTTTGTTTTGCAAAACGTGTTGAATTATATGTTTGATTTTGGATACTTATTTGCATATTGTTTGGAATAATATGTATATATCGTAAGGTAAAAATAATGCTATATATATATATATATATATATATATATATATATATTACAAATGCATTGTTATTTATTCAAATGCAGTACTAGAATCGATACTCTGGAGTATATTGTTTGGAAGTTCTTATGACTGTATTTTAATGGTACATCAATCACCTTTCTTCACGCCTGTGGTTTCCGGCAATGAGCGGCGCTTTTATCTCACCTATGAGAAGCGAATCTTTGTATCATTGATTCAGGTAATCAAGTTTCTCTCTTCCTGCTCTTCTGCTTTTCGAGCAAGTGACTTATCGATATCCATTTCGTTTCTCTCTAGACGTCCCATCTAGACAACAATTAAACTTCATATATGGAT
>JAPDSC010021395.1:0-12147 GCA_026290005.1 Latrodectus geometricus | reverse complement strand
TAAAAATAATCGTTTTATAATAATTAAATAAAGTGAACTATTAATAAATGTAACAAAAATTGTGTGTTTTCCTTCATTTCTATTCAGAAGTGATATTATGTTTAATATTTTATTACAAATTTTATACAGTTTTTAGAAAAATAAAAGAAAAGGTTACCAAAATGATTGTTACTTATTGTTTTAACCGTATGTATTTTCGAAAAGCTTTGGCAATGATACTTGCAAAAATGTCATACTTTAAATGTGATAAACCCCAAGATTTTTTAAGTATGCTTCATTTTACTTGAATTCCATTGTACAATTTCAAATCTAGAAATAATGCTTCATTTGCGGGTGGCTTTGTTGGACACATTGAATAAGTATATATCATTGGGCTTTTAAGATTAAATTATTCCATTTCAGGGATTAAAAAAATATGATTTAAGCAGTTGATCATAGTTGCATCAATCAGTGCTGTTCAGAGAGCCTGTCTTTCATTAACAATCTATATTTTCTGTTTATTGTTTTGATAAATAATTTCCTTTATTAAATAATAATTATTTGGTCTCATGAAAATTATCATTACACTGCATAAGACAGTTATACTATTAAAAAATTCAGAGTATTTATTTTCATTTTAAGAAGCATGAAAATGTAAAAATGTCTTATTTCTTTTTTATTTTTTCTGGTTTTAAATCAACAAAAAATTATTCTCTGAATGGTCGATTTATTCACTTATGAAATTCATTTTATAAATTACACAGTAACACTCATAGTAACTGTAATTTGTAAGTATCAATTATAGAATGGACTCTATTGTGTATAGCCTGAAAGATTTGAAGAAGATACATTTTCCTTATTAATTTATTTTTAAAATTAATTTATAAATTATTGATATAAATTTTCATGTTGATGAAACCTTTTAAGTTTATTAAAATTATTTTCCATTCACATAAGAAAGTCTTATAAAACTAGATTTATTTCTATTATTAAAATGTGTTCGAATATTTGAATATTACATGCAAAACCCATGCTATGTATTGTAATAATATATTTACCTTATTTATTATATTCATAATGAAATTCAAATACATGACTACATCAGATCTATGTTTTTGTTGGGATAACGACATATTTCAAATATTCATGACAATTTTGCATTTCTGACTTGTTTTCTATAAGTGTAACAAACTTTTACTTAAATTATTTATCTGTAACAGACATTATAAACAGACTTATTAGTCATCGTTTCGAACAATATTGATTTCTCATAGAAATGTTGCTGCATCGTTAATTTCTTTTGAATCAAAACAAACAAGATCATGCAAACAATCACGGAAACCGCCTTTTTCCTGTGACAGTTGGTAACGGAAAAACAACGTCAAAGTAATCTTTCGTCTTATTATTTGTTGGAATGATGTAATGCGATCAATCATCCATCATTAAAGTGAGTCAGCTACTACCGACTTACGATTATAGATTTTTGTAAAATTATTTATGAAACATGAAAAAAATACATTTTAGAGACACGAAACATTGTATTTTAAAAGGTACATATTTTTCATTTTAATGCATTTATTCAGAAATTATTAAGTTTAGTAAACTATTATTAATTAATCAAGACTTCCATCACACAAGAAAACATTTGATTAGAGTAAACAACACGTAGTATGCAATAATATCATTTTATTTTTGATTTTTAGAATAAATTGTGAAACATTTTCTGCAGATAAAACGTCAGGAATTAGTTTATGTATAAATAATCCGTAGTAATAAATAGTTTAATTTATATTTAATTAAAAAGGCATTTAAATGTTTTACTAGAAATTCGCAAACTAGTTTACAAAGTAATATAAATTTTTAGATTTCTTTTGACATTATATCACACTTTTTTTTATTATAAACAGCTTTTCTTATATTAATAATTTTTATGATTATTTTCAAATACTTAATAATTATTTAAGATAATTAAATTTTTCTGAATAGTGTGGTAATATTGCTTATTCAATTCAAATAACTAAGATTGATTCGAAATATCAATGCATAAAAAGAAAATGCTAGTCTTATTTATACACAGGAGAAATCTAATCAACTCAACTATGGTCAGGGTCATGGGTGGGAACACTTTCATTAAATGGTGTGATATTCTATTCAGGTTTTCCGAACGTAAATTCTTGCCACCAATTAGTCCCTCTAACTAGTCTCCTGAGATCAACATTCAGAAATTGATTACTAAGGGAATTGATTAAAATAGAATTGCTCATCATTTCTTTGTTTCGTACGCCAAACACTAGTTAAACATGAAGAATCTTGTTTATTTGTGTGATTTAATTTCTATTCAAATATTTATATTTGTATAATTTTTATTAACTAAAATATGTAAGCTAAGTTTTTAAATATAAAATGTAATTTTCAATTAATTTTTGCACAGAAAATTTGGTACACAACTATTTTTTATATTTAATTATTTTATTTTCATTGAAAATTCTTGTCATTTAAAATATAATATAACAATATTGTTTCATTACAAACTACAACGTATTTTTTCCTTCAATGAGAAGTTATGAATAAGTTATCAAAATTTATATTTTATGTAATTTATTTGGATTATTTTTTTTCTCCAGAAAAATACGTCATTTATTATTTCAAAAGGAGATACACATTTCACTATTTTATTCTTTCTTCATTTTGATGTTTCTTCTTCTTTTTAAGTTTTCTTTCTTCGTTTTGTTCGTTTTTCTTTCTAAAAAATAATATTTAATTTATGATCATTTAATTCTAAATTAAGCTTCAAATATTTATTCCCGTTATCTCATATTTTAAAATATTTGAGTGAATACTTAAATATTATATATATTCTTAACTAAATGTAAAACAATACTCGCTTGGTGTACTAAGAAATTCTCTTTCGTGATTAATGCTAAATATTTCTATAAGTATTTTTAAAATATTTATTCAAATTAGATATTTTTTTCTGGATAAACATAATAAACTAAAATTTCCAATAAAGACTTTTATGGATTCTTATAAAAATAATAATTTAAACAACTAAATTAACAAGGCTGATTTATCAAGAATAAGCATGTTAATTTCATGATAACACTGTTATAGTTTCTCATTTTCAATTCACTGTTTAATCTTCAGATATCTAACAACATCAATAAAACATTGTTTAGTTAAAATATTAAATTGTAAGGATTGTGGGGAAAAAAAACAAACGCCTTTAGATGAAGTATAAGACACACAGAGAAGTATAAATACACATGTTTTTCTCACTTTTTTACATTATTATTTTTAACTGTATTTTTTATTTTAATAATATTTATTATAATATATATTTATGATAATATTTAAGAATAAAATTGTTTTGACAGTAATTTCATTTTTTTAATTAAACATATTTTAATACTTATTGCACTATAAAAATTAAAATATGTTTAATTAAAAAATGAAATTTCTGTTAAATGTATAAAATGCATTGGCCTGAAATTTTAAATTATTCCATTACTTTCGGTATTTTCAAGTAGTATTAGAAATACAATAATTTTAAAATGTTTCCAAAGAAACTTAAAGAAAAAGAGCTTCCCATGTCTTAGAGACGTACCCATAATCTATTCTCCATCTCCCTTACCTAACTTCAGACACAAAACCGTGTCAGAATTTAATTTGCCTATGTTCCCTGGGGACACTAATAATTGGAGTAAATCTGTTTTGCAAACAGGAAGAAAAGGAGGGAAGTGCACGCAGCACGCAGCAAGTCGAATCGTTTTCTTGCACACTTCATTCACAAGACAAACAGGTAGAGACAAGGAAAAAAGAGAACTCTTTCCAAACCCCCCACATTAATTAGATTGAACAGTAGCGTCTCTATCGAATTGCATGCTGGGAAAGAAAAATGATAAAAAAAATCAAGCAAACAAACAAAATGAAACGTTAACTGCTAGTTGATAAATTGTTTTGTTAAAGAGAAAATGTTTTCTTTTAAGGAAGTAAAATGACTTTACAAAGTACATTTATTTTTGAGTAAAATGCACATATTGATTACAAAGGGTTTTTATCTGACTTCTAGTATTATTTATGATTTTCAACATAATAATATATGTATTATTTTTCCTGTGTTTGTGTCATATATAAAAATTTTAAATGCCCAAAATCCTGATAGTTTGAACACTATATACGATAAACTGATACTTTTGACATTATGTCAAAAATTTTGGTAAAAAATTAATAAAATAAAACCTAAAAGATAAAAAATTGCAAATTCAAAAAAAAAAAAAAATATTTTAAATCTTAGAATTATTATTTTCAATCAGTTTTGGAGTTTTTTAAGAAACTTCATATTAATATATTTTGAAATTTTTTATTTCAAACGTTGATTTCTATTATTTCATTAGTAATTTTCTTTGGTTATTACGTTTATTAATATTAAATATCTATTTCAATTTGGTACAGTAACTGAAACAATAATTTGTTGATTCACAATTGACATAAAACTCCTTAATTTAAAAAATTAGTAAGATTAACTCAATTATTTCAATATTACCCTTTTAAGAGAATTTGACAATTTAGAGATTTAATGAAATGTGAGAAAAATATCACTAATTAACATGTATACATAACACAAAAATTATTCATAATAATATTTGCATATAAACTAAATACTTGAACGTTATATTTAAAAAATTTCTATGTGAATTGTATGAAGTGGAATGCTTGCTTTATATAAGATGTAATATCGAAATGATGAAGAAATATGATTTATGTAAGAAAAGCAATATATATATATATATGCACAATAAAATGTTATAAACGTTTGTTTCTTAATAATTGTGAGTTTTGTTTTAAACAGTTCATTATTTCATTGAAATATAACTGTTGTGAATATATTTATTTTCTTCAAATAAAAACTTACTAAAGTAATGAGTTTTAAAAACAAATGAAAGCACAACTTTGATTTTGTTTTTTAAAGTCGTTAATATGAATGGCATTTGGAAGTGAATGTCAAAGCATTTGAGTATTTATTTATTTTTGCATCGAACATCTAAATATTTTTCTGCATCATGAATTAAAATATATTAACATGTTCTACTAACCAGTTTTAAATTGTTTCACAAAATTTATTTAGCAAACTTTGAACAACATAAAGATATTTCATAATGGTATATAATTATGCGTAGTAATACTTTTATATATTTATCAATATATTTTATTAAAATTGTGAAATGTAAATGGAATATGAGTATTATGAAATTGTGGATTAAAAATGTATGCAGTTATTTACAGCAATCATAAAAATCGTATCCTCACTTATTTAAAATAATATGTAACTTTTTAAGTCAAAAATTGTAAAGCATGAATTTATGATGGCAAATTACTTTTAGAAAGAAAATCAATGTGGATATAAAATTCCAAATCAAATAGAAAGTTTCAATTATATGTATCACTTGAATTATTATTTCGTCTGATATCCTTTAGTATTTTGTACGAAAATTTACTTTGAGAAATAGGCAAGACATACTCTAAGTATCTAATCTTATAAAAGCTTTGTACTAAATGCACGAAATTGAAGTTTAAACATACATTCAAGAGAAGCATTCTAAATGATCTTATATTGAAAATATATTAAGACTTTCACGTTACTTATCATGATAAATTTGGTACAATTAAATTTAAATCTCAATTTTTTATGATAAAGGCTTTCTGGAAATAACTTTGACATACAATAATATATATCAAAAAATTTCTACTTAGTAAATATATGAAAAACAAATTGTAAATAACTTTAAAATATGAATTGTTTGTTTAAAATGTTAGGTATGTATTTGAAATTAAATTGAATAAGAATTCTGAGAAGAGTAAAATTGAAAAGAAAATTATCAAAGTATTATTATTTGATTACAATTTTCTCGACTAAACCAGCCTAACTTGAATTTTAGAAATTTCTCAGTTCAATACGCTTTCTTCATTTACTAATAAAATGTTCCATGAATTTAACACTCAAGATATCTTCCTTTTTAAACTATTTTTGAAGTGGGTTTTTCATTTGAAGTTTCAAAAAAATAAAAATCTGTTTCTGCCGATAAAGTTTTGTTGTAAATTTACTAATTTTTAAATTGTAACTATAGACGAGAGTAGTTACTGATAATTAAGTAAAAATATGCTTCCTGCATTTTGCTTGAATTTCATAGGATTTTGGAATATAGAACATTTTTTATGTTCCATTTTCACCAAACCATTAAGTAAATTGTACTTGCTAACTGAAAGATTTTTATGATATAGTTTATGATACAGAAAAAAATCAATTAGAAAAGGGACATAGGAACAGTTATATTATCTTAAACTACTCCATAATGTTTATCTCTGTACAATTTTATTATAGAAATTGTGCTTGTTAGCAAAATAATAATTACAATAGACAATGCACGTATAGAAATCAATCAGTTTCCAATTTCATTAAGAATATATATTGAATCTCATTCAAATTCAATCATTAAGATGTTAAATCAAACACAAGAAGTGAATTCAATACAGAATTAAAGAAACTGTCTGCTTATGTAAAGTAAGAGGAATGGGGAATACTTCTTTGCAAATATCTCTGCTTCTGGGTAAGAATGACGGGTTAAGACAGAATTTATTAGCTCAATATATTAGAATACAAATAAAAGAGTCCAAAGGGAACTCCTGGCCATAACGACTTTCGTATTTTAAATTTATTCTCTAGTCAGAAGACAGTGTCTAAAGACCCAAGAGTTTCTCTGCCAGGAACTCGTGTAAGATCCGTGGAATACGATAGAAGAAGAAAAATGGCTTATTGAGAAATGTTCTAAGTGAATCGTTTGTAAAGATTTGGAATTGAAGTATTCACGGCTAAATGGATATTTCAAAACAGCTGGTTGGTAGATTAATCTAATAAGTAACTTTATTTAAGATTGAAGGATAGTTTCTGAATCCCAAGGCGAGGTTTAGTCATTGATTTATATGTATTTTTCAAAAATCAAGAACAAGAATTTGAATTAATTATTAATTTATTTCAGAGTTCTTAAATGCATAATAAATAATTACAATTTTCTCCTTAAATCTAAAAAGAGGCATAAAATATTAAAACATTACTTTCATATGTTCATTTTTTAATTTCAAAGTACTTAAGTACTTGATAATTCCAAAAAGGGTAAAAAAGATGCCCAGAAAATTACTTAGACTTTGAAATATCACATCACGATAACGAAATCTAATACTATAATAGAATGGTTTTAATGCGAAAGTAAATAGAAGATAGTAGGAAATTTGACGATAAAATATAGCTTACTGGTTGCATATTTTTTTAATAGTGAATGATTCTGAAGGCTGTAAGTTTTAACATTTTAGATGAATAATTGGCTATAAGTCAAATGAAATACGGAATTTAGAAGATATTGAAGTACATTTTTAAATATTGTTTAAAATGTACCATGTTTTAATGTGAAGAGAATTTGATAAAATAAATTCCAAACTCTTTTAAAACTTGAGTGAACTGCATATTATTTTCTCTTCATAAATGTACTATGTATATTTACTATAATTTTCAACACACAAAATAAAGGTGCATTTGATTTAATTTATTTTGTAAATCATTGCGAATACGTTATATACATTATTTTATTCATATTGATTTAAATATTTATTACATTATAAATATTTAAACCAGAGTAAAAAATCTATAGTTATTGGTTTATAAATTATTTTACTATATTGCAAACAATGTTATTGAATTATTCTAAAACAATTTATGTAATTTTTAAAAGTAAAACGAATTATAAATCTAAGCAAATTTAAGACTTTAAAATTCCCGGTTATCTTCTAAATTAATTTATTGACACGAAAGTCAAGCATGCTGTGTACATTCATTTATGTATATGCACTTGTAGGTATATATGTACTTATTAATGGATACTTCAGCATAGTTCACGAAAAATATTCTAAAAACTGAATGCATTCCATCATAAAGATAAAAAAATTAACTTTTATATTATTTAGAAGATGCTAATATGCCAATAATAATGCAAAATCCCTACAATATATTAACAAATTGGTAAATTTATAGAGTATATTCAAACTATTATTTCGAAGTCAAACTTTCCCTCATATTGATATATTAGATTTTAGAATCCATGTCTTATCACGACTATCATAAAATTTTAAATATTCTTTTTAAATAAATTTAGTTACAAAGATATATATTCAAATAAATCATATAATTCATGATAATTTTGGTTTTTACTTTGATAAGAATAATATTTTTGCAGTTGCACAAAATTTATTTTTTTAAAAGCATTGAGAAAAACATAAAAAATGTAAATTTTCAGTCTAAAAATCAAAGTTTAGGTATTTTTATCAAATTTTGGTTTAAAATATCAAATATGTTAGCTATTGACAAAATTAATTAATTTTTGATATTTTTTATTATATATTTTCATCTTTTCTTTACCACTCAGATTGAGATTTTAATTTCATTTAGATATTATGAGAATTTCTAATGCTGAATATTTATTTTAGGGTGACGAAAAATTCTAAAGTTTTAAATTTTACATGTGATAATATTTTTAATTATTTAATATTTACTTAGTTCTTGGTCTAATGTATTTTTTACACAAAACTGATATTTGTCTAAATGTATGATTATTAAGTTAAAAAAGAAACTTTTACTCTTACGCTTTGTATTACTTACGCTTTTCTTATGCTTTATTTGTAAAATATTCATATATTAAGCTATTTAAAGAAACTTCGTGAAAGAAATTTTTTCTCAGTTACATTAAATACATTTAAATTTGTCCTCAATAGAAAATTATCAAATATTTATTTGAAATCAGCTACTAAATTGTAATTATACATGCTAAAGAGTCATTAAGTACTATATATATGTAATTATATTTATTATGCGTAAAAAGGGGACTTAAACTTTAAACTGATTATCAAACCGGAACACATGCCTAGCACAATAAGGCCCTTAGGCCAAGAAACCGAATATGTGCGCTATAGGCTTTAGAACCATGAGGCTGTAGTGCCCCTGAGTTTAGCTTTTAGTAGCTGATAAAAATATATTTTTCATGAAATGTTGAACATTACACGTAAATGTCTTCCTGTATAAGGACTGGTCTAGAATTCAAGAATAATTTTAAAATATTTCATTATCTTCGTCAAAAATTTTAATTATATTAATGTATAGCTATACTAATTTAATCATTACTAAATAATAAACAAAAAAATGCTGAAAATTTGAAGACATATATCATATTTTGAATAAAAAAATCTATCCTTATTTGTTTCTTGATTAATGAACTAATTTATCACTGACTTAATGATATTTAATTCATTGAACTCAATTAATTCAACTTAGGTACTGTTAATTAATCTATACTTCTTTTTGTCATAATATTAAAAAGCATTTAATATTAGATGTAAATAATTATTAAAATAGTATTTTAAAATAATATTGTTTAACACATCCCATATTACACTCAATAAAAAATTTTTACTTATATTTTTTAAAAATTTTAAGAATTAAAACCATTAAATATAGAGAAATATGAATGCATTAGAATATTAAGTTTTAATTCAATTATATTTGTTATTTCAAAATGAGCTTTCGTAACAAAATATTTTGACTCAACTTCATAACATTATAAATTTAAAAGAGTAAGAAATTTTTTTTCATATTGTGAATAAAAGATGGTCTGCTTTTTACAGTAAGAAATAATTACATTTACCTGAAAAAATATATATAACTCATAATCCGCAAAATGAGATCAAAAAAATTTTTTAAAGAAACATTTTGTGTAAGTTCCTTTTGTGAAATTTGATAGAAATTTGTAACAGATAGTAATAATCCCTCTAGCTGTACATTCTTAACTTCTTTATAGCAATTTAATTGTTTTAACATAATTTATGAAAACTTTAATTATCAATCATATAGTTCTTCTTAAATATTTTTAATTTAAATAAATTGCGCTTTGCTTTAAAATATTATATTATAAATAATCAAAATAACATAATAAAAAAGAATTAAAAACTACTTCATAATTGTAAGGTAAGCGATTAATTTTTTTTTGTTCGTAGTAATAAAAAAAAAAACGCTTTCATGAAATTTAATTAAAAGAAAAGAAAATTTACCGCTAAGAAATTATTATGTGTATGGTTTTATAGGGAAATATATATGAAATTAACTTATATTATCTTTTTTAAGTTCAGAATTTATTCCAATATTTCAAAACAAGCATGTTTTTCCTCATTTTAATGATTACATTGGATACAATTTTGTATACTCTATAATTTAGAAAAGCAATTTCTTCGAAAATTTTCTAAAATGTAACCATTAACATTGAAGAAAATTACTATTTTGCTTTTTTAAAAAAGTTAGCAAGAATATTTTAAAGAAATTAATTCATTTAAAACTGATACTTTACAAAATAATGAAGATAAAATATTCAATAGCTCTATCATGGTTTTTTTCTTTATATTTTAACTCTTTAAAAGTAAACTTTCTTCTCTTATCAAAATATTTTTAAAAGGATAAAAAAAAACAATGGTTGTTAAATAAATGAAAATGAAACCTTTTATAGGATTATAATATTTAATTTTTTAAAAAAAAGTATTTGGGTGATCTTTTTCATTTAACACTTTATATATTAATTTCCAATTTCATCTCATATTTATTGTGAGAACAAGGTAATTTTCAAATATTGTTAAATAAAAAGTTCTGTTAAAATGCATTACATTGATTTAATTTTAAAAAATTCAAAGAGATTTATTTTTTGAATTCGAAGAGATAAATTTTGATACAACTAAATCTGCTTATTAAAAATCAATTTTATTGTAGATATTTGGCAACCTATTATATTGTTAAAATGAAAAACAATCTCTTTCAATTTCTTTGGGTATTAAAATTTATTTCTTTTAAGAAAACAGTATTTATGCTGTCGTGTTAATTTATACGCATATTTATATGTTCAGTTTTTCAAATTTACATTTTCAGTGCTCTTATGAATCTTATTTTATGAAAATTTATTTTAGTAATATTTAAACAAAATGTAGTAAATGTTTTTGATTGACTATAACTTATCAAAACTTAATCAAACTTATCAAAAATTAATAACTTAATCAAATAAAAATTCATTAAATAAAAATTTAATAATTTTGTTTTATGAATTATTTGATTTTTGGCAGTGAAAATATAAATTTAAAACAAAGATACTCTCTCATTAGGTAATTGTATTTAAGAAAAATAAAATAATGAAACATCCATGAGTATAACCCAATAATTTAATAGCAAATATTGAAATCAGAAAGTACAAAGCGAAAAACATAAAGAAATATTTCTTATTACGCTTGTTATAGAGTGATTAATATCGTAGATACATTTATGATAATATTGTTATTTGTACACTGTGAGAATTTATTTGTGTAATTAAAATATAAGGACTCTTCATGGAAAAGATAAATTTATTCTGAGATGAATGAGAAAAAGTATACTAATATGAACAGTAAAATTAATCATTGATCATTAAATCACTAAAGGAAAAATTCTTCATACATATTGCTTAATTAATTTTTTTTATCTTAGTACATAAAAAAATTAAGTTAATAAAAATTCAAATACACATTTACTGTAATCAAAAATAATTATTTTTGAATATTATGTCTGTACGTTGATTAAGTTAAATTTTGGAAAATTCTTAATAGAATGATCCATATTTTTCCAAATGAAACAGTCTCATAAACTCTATTCCTTATTTCTCTAAATAAACAGTCAGTAACTCGATATTGTTATTTTCTATGCAAATTGTTTAATGTAAATTATGTATTTAAAGAAGTTTCGATTTATGTTTTATTACCTATTTATTCAAATGGTACTGTATAAAATTTCTTTCATTTTAGCGGAAAAATATTTAAACTATTTGAACAAATAAAAAAAGAAAAAAAAGTTCGACATCTTAATAGTTTTAAATTCAAATGAATATGTGAAATATATTAAAAGAATGGCAAACAAAATGCTTAAGTATTCAACATTGTATATTTTTGCAAAACATAATTCAAAATATAAAATATATTCAAAATATTTTCAAACAAATTTTCCTCTAACGTCATTTCTTATATATATATATATATATATATATATATATATATATATATATA
>JAPDSC010021394.1:0-11518 GCA_026290005.1 Latrodectus geometricus | reverse complement strand
GCTCAGTTTGAACAGTAGTTACAAAAGAACCTTAAACAAAAAAAAAAAAAATTGAATATTGCAACTTGAATAACACAACTACTAAAAAAAGAAAATTTTTTGCTTATGTTCATTAAAATTGTACTTACTATATTATTTTTTCTGTATATATATATATATATATATATATATAAAGCTGATGAAATGCACAGAAATACTGAGCTATTTAGAATTTTTTACAATGTTTCAATGATTTCTTAATATCATTGTGACAGCTGAAAAAATTTATTTATAACTAAAGTTATTAAATCTTTCCATAAATGCATAGATGCTACGTGCTCCATGTTACAAAAGTAATTTTAAGATGGCCTAAAGAGGTGAAAGTTTGATTAATATGGAAATTGGTGCATAAATCCCAACTTTGATCAACAAATATATTTGCAAAACATTTAACAAATTTAGAACATACCAAAAGATAAGTATCTGATATTGGTCTGTTTTAATGCCTATTTTTCCAAAATGATATTTGAGCAGAATATTTGTAGAAATTTATTATCTAATTTATGACATTAATTCTTTTGCAACTCAATCATATATAAAGCACCACTGTTTCAGAACAGTCTTTTTTCAAGTGTCAGTTTGACAAAATTTATTGGGCTTATTTTTTTATATAGAAAAGCAACTTCCCTTCATTTCTAATTATAAAATATTAAAAAAATGAACATCAAATTTTAGTTTTAATTTTAAAAATATGCTTTAAAGCTTGAATAAAAATATGTTAAAATACATCATTGTTTAGTAAATAAAAATATACTAAAATATATCCCCCTGTATTTTATAAATGCCATATTTTCTTTAGATAATATTGTCAAGTGCATTTGGTAACATTTGGGAAAGACATTACTTTTAAATAGGATATAATGGATTTTTAGATACAACATCTTTGATTACAGGTGATAGTTAAGAATTCAAACATAACTTTTGTTGGGGTGAAATTTTTGCAAATCTCCTGAGTTAATTTATAAACTGTTAATTTATAGAATAAATTTTACAAGATTATTTTCTCTTTTCTTAAAACAAAAGTGCATAGCTTGATAAAAAAAAAATGAACTTTCAAGTTTCCATTTTTTAATACTGTACTGAAACAAAATATACTAACTCGGTCAGTCAGAAAAAGCGAAGTATAATCTTTTTTTTTTTTTTTTTTTTTTTTTTTAATAATAAAGAAATATACATTCAAATTTTTGAAAAAGTCTGATATTTTAAAGAAATCTTTAAATAAACAAAGTAAAAAACGATAAAATAGTAAAATAGTAGTGTTTATATGAATAAAATATGAAAATTTTCCACACATTAATGTATGTTATAAACAGAAATATTTTTATATACATTTTCTATATAAATACATTAATATTAATAAATAAGAAATTTAATACATATAGCCATTTTCATTAATACATAAACAGATAAAAAATATATGATTGTCAACATGTATCTGTTAAAAATCTCTGTAAAAATGAATGTTTTGTTACAAAAACATTTGTGTAAATATTGTAGAAATCATTAAATATGAGTGTCTATACACACCAGTCAAGTAACTACTTAAGATCAATATATTTTATCACAAAATATCAACTATTCAACAGCATATCCATCTGGAAACATGTTTTTAATTCTCAGCACATCCTTTGTGTCTATGAAAGATTAATATATGTCCAGGAATTAAAAAAAGCATGACACATCAAAATGCTTTATATTTTTAGCATGTTTTAATGCTAAAAAAAACTATCAATTTTTTTTAATGCTCAAGAAATTTTAAAAACAGAAACAAAAAATTTACACATGAGAAATGAATAGAACACTGGTGTTGGAAGTAATACAATCTAACATTAAAAACAAATAGAAATTTTACAGAAATACAAAATAATCTTTGATTTATTAAAGAATAAATTATCAGAAATTTACAAGAAAAGAATTTATGTGCAACAAAATAATTATAATTGTTTTCAAATCAAAACTATCAATTTTATCTTATAAACATATATAAGAATATAAAATTAATAAGATTTCAAGTGCGGGGGAACTATATGTTTGCATTATATTAATATTTCTGCTTCAGTTATTTACAAAATATGCATTAATTTTTAACTATATTTAATTAAAAATAAAATATTATATTCATGGGTTTATTTGAACAAATATTTTTTTTCTTGAAAACAAATAATAAAAATGTTTATGTATGTTATACAATTTAAATAATATGCATTTCCTCACCTACTTTTTGTTTGTTTTATATGACTCTAAACATGTGTTAGGATCATCGAATACCAAATCATAAATCACTAAATTTAATAATTTTATATTCATAATTTCTTAAAAATTACTTTTTATGATATAAATTTTAAATTTTTAAAAATTTCAAATTTTCAACTAGCATACAGCCTTTAAATATCTCAAGCAACATAATACCTAAAATGTTATTTGATTTTTTTTTCAATAATAACAATAATTTAACAGCTTAACTTTAAATAAAAAAACTTTATTAAAATGCAGACAAATATTTGAGTGTTTTCTTAATTTGAAGAATTTTTTAAAAATCTTATTAAGTTTTAAATTTTGAAAAATTCGTTAAAAACTTTGATAGAGTAACTCAAAATACACTAAAATAAAAGGTATAAGAAATCACAAACATATTAGAATTACATTAAGTTAGATGATATTATTAAAGATAATTAGGGACATTAAATGCTTTTTTTATATTATATTCATGTCATATACTGTTTGGATGGCTCTGGATTAACTGGAGCTATAATTTATTTAACATTTACTAATTAATCCATAAAAGCAATTAATTTTGATCCTATTATAATCTAAATTTTAGTAGTTAAATCTTATAACATTAGCAGCAGAAATTTTTTTCAAAATTTTAAATATATATTAATTTTAAAATTTAACAACATTCTCTTTTTTCCGAAGCATTTTTTTCCTCAGATTAAATCCTTTTTAAAATGACTGGTTGAACAACTTTCTAAGTAACTTAGAAAAGGGATGGGCAACATACAGTCCATTAAACATGTTTATGCAGCCCACCAAGTATTTCTAAAATTGAATTTATTTTAACAGCTTCCTCCAATCAATATTTTGTTATGAAATTAATTATAACAAAATGGTAGCACATAGTAAAGTGAAACAATTTTTTGTAATGAGTTACTAACTAGTCAGCGACTTGTTCAAAACATGCTATAAAAACGCGTAGTGCCTGTGCTGTGTCACACACTCAGTAAGCAGTTAACTGGCAATTTTAACAATTCCGGCGTTTCTTGAAAGGCATGAGTGCAATATTGTTGTCAAAAAAAGTAATATTAGTTTTTTTTATAATTAAAAACTAAGTTTTCTTACAAATTTTTGTAACTTTCAAATTTTCAATCCATAATAGCATGTTGGAAAAGCAAACCAAAAAGCGGAAAGTTACAGACAGGCATTTTCAAGAGAAATAGAAATTTGATTATTTTTTTTACTTCTGTCAAAGATAAAGCTGTATGCTTAATATACTCAAAGACTGTGTGTCGACATTAAAAGAATACAACATAAAAAGGCATTACAATACAAAAATGACCAACAGTATAAAAATTTAACAGGACAACTCTAGATAGATATGTAATCAAATAGAGAAAAACTTGGTAAAACAATAGACTTTTTTTAAAAATCAAGCTATTTTATCAAATATGGTAGTAAAGACTAGCTTTGTTGTTAGTCGAATATTGGCAAAAAAATTGGAACGCTTTGCAGATGAAGAGATGATAAAAGAATGTCGGACTGCTGTTGCAGAAATAGCACTTCCTGATAAAATAAATACTATTTAAAACATTAGTTAATCAATATTCACCATTGCAAGGAGAATTGAAGGCTTGTCCGAGAACATAGCAACAATGCTTCATGAACACATTGCAAAATTCGAATAATTTTCTTTGGCACTTGATGACAGTTGGAATATAAGCGATACAGCACAACTAGCTATATTTTTACATGGTATTGACAGCAAATTTAATATTACCGAAGAATTGTGTTCATTGATTCCAATGCAAGACTGGGAAAGACTTGCACGATGAATTAAAGTCTGTATTGGAAAATTTTTCGATTTGATTAGAAAAGATTATTGGTATACCAACAGATGGAGCACGAGCAATGTTAAGCATGGAAGTAGGAGTATCAGGAAGATTATTTCAAGACTTTAAGGAGGTCACAGGTAAGCAAATATTCGTTAACCATTGCATAATTCACCAAGAAAATTTGTGCAAAGATTAAGTTTGCCACATGTCATAGTACCAATAATTAAACTAATTAATTTTATTAAGTTGCATGCGTTAAATCACCATGAATTTAAAGAATTCCTGAAAGAATTGGAAACTGAATATGATGATGTTTTTTTTAATGCAAAAGTTGGCTGAGTAGAAGTGCAATGTTAGAAAGAGTATACAACTTAAAAATATAAATACAATTGTTGTTGGATATGAAGGGATATGCCTTTTCTCATTTTGGTAATAAGAAATGGATATGCGATTTTGGGTTTATAGACAAGTCTCAGCTTCTCAATGATCTTAATGTGGAACTTCAAGGAAAATGGCAGTTTATTCACAATTTGTATGGCAAAATTCAGGGCTCTGAGCACAAATTAAAATTGTGGAAAACAGTAAATTTTGCAGAATAAATAGTCTCACTCTCCACATTTAGAAAAAGAAAATGTTACTATTTCGCAAAAATATGCACAATATATAGACATTTTAATCAATGAATTTCAATTACGATTCCAAATATTCAAATTTGAAAAGACAATAGTTTTCATGGAAATGTTTTTCTTCCCATTTAATATCGATGTGGATAAAATTCCCGAAGACTTTCAAATGGAAGTGCTTGTTATGTAAAACAATATCAATTTAAAAATGTATTAAGTAAAACTAACTTAAAAAATTAAAGGCATGACATCAAAGCAAATTTTATTTAAACTTGAGAAAATTTAGATTTTTCTCAAACTGGATGTTGCTTAAATGGAAACCTATTACATATCCAAAAGTAAAAAAATTACCTTCATTAGATCCTAGCTGATCCCATTCTGCTTGAGCAAGCTCAATATCTTTTTTAGCTTGAGAGATATCTGAAATTATTTAAATAAGCATTATCATATTTGTAACAATGAAAATAATGTAAAATGCAGCATAATATATTACATACATAAATCACATAATTACATAAATAAATGTGTAATATAGGTGGCATTCATACCGAGGAAAATATTTCAGTAAAATGTTTCTTAAAACTTCTTTTTTTAAAAAAAAACAATAGAAATATTAATTTGAAATTTTATCTGTAATATTTTTAAAATTCTTTCTTTTTCTTCCACTGTAAAATTTCATAAAAATATTATTTTATCTTTTATCAAAGAAAACTAAGCCAAATAAATTTTTTAAATAAAAGTTTTATATGTTTTTTTTAAATAAAAGTTTTATTTAAAGTGTTAAGCAACTAATCAAAAAAAAAAAAAAAAAAAGAAAGAAAGAAAGAAAGATTACAGCATTCATAACATGTAAAGAAATGTATGACATATTTTTTTTTCTACAACAATATACAGATTGATTTAGAAAAAAATCATTTAAGTAGATAATAAGATTAAGAGAGTGTGAGTGTGGATGATTGATTTTAAAAGGCCCAAACACAAAACATGATCATTCTGTAAAGATGGAAGCTATGCGCAGAAGATGACTTCTACCAAATCTTTTAAAACACAGGACAAATAGACTGAGGTTTGAAATGCAATAATTTTAATATAGATTGGGTAAAATAATTGCTGGATAATTTAGGAAGAATGTGAGTCCATTAACTTTTTTCAAAGTGTCCCAACAAACTTGCCATTAGTTTAATATATATTGCTAGAAATATATTGTACAAGATTTTGGACATGGCATATCAATTATTTGAATGCTACAGGCTGTTGCAGCTTGTTTTGCAAGGTAGTCTGCATTTTCATTTCCTTTGCAGTCCGAATGGGCATTCAGTTATTTGATACAAGCTTTCTAGTGGTATTTTTATTTTCAGAAAGATTCTTGGATTTCATAATGCCAGAAATGCAAATTGATTTAAGAATGTGTTTGCTACAGCTATATTTATTAAAAAAATATCCAAGGACAAAAACTTATTATCTGAGCTTTGGCAAACTAATTAATAAATGATTATCAGAATCTGCAAGGGAGCTTCAAGGTGAATTGTTCACAGTTATTTTTTGACTTTTAAAGAAATAACTAACAGGTAAGTAAACAGATTCTGAGAGGGAGCTTCAAGGTGTATAGTAATTTATAGAGTTTAAAAGAAATAAATAGAATTCCAACATTTAACTTTTTTGGAATGTTGTAATGGTGAAAAGAAATTACCAACAAGATCATAACTTATGACAAAATTAAATGAACAAATTTTTAAAATTACTCAAATAATTTTTAAATTCTTAAAATCAACTACAATAGAGGGCATTGTACCTGCTCTTCTTATTAAAAATCAAACATATTAAGTAAAATTTTTGCAAACTTTTCAGAACATTTATAGTTTTTGAACATATTCCTGTTGCTTAAAGGTACAAAAAAGTAATTTCCATTCTTAAAACAGGAAAAGGCTCTTTTTATGAGATCAAGGGCCTGACTATAGCATTGAAAATGTCTACACTCTAGCTTTTTAGAAGAGGGGGCAGGTCAAACCATCCATTTTGAAAAGAACAAAAATAAAAGTTTTGTTTTATTTTACAAAATAAACAAAAGTCTATCTATATACTCTATTTAAATTTACATGTTTCCTCTTTTATTAAAATGCACATATAAATGGTTCTACTGTACAGGAATAAGATTTTGCTCACTAACTGAGCTCTATGTGAGGTGTGATACATGATATTGGTTACATATTGCATGGTTCCCAAAAGTAAAAACATTAACTAGCAACAGCAGACATATTTTTAGTGTTAAATATTAAATTTTTGGGAGTGAATTGCTAGTTAGATTTGAAAGAGGTTTACACATAATAAATTGTATAATCATTTTGTATAAAATAAATTATAATCATAGCAATAAAAAGAAAGAAAGAAACATTTCAGTACAGAAAAAAGAAAGTGTTAGAAGAAAATACAAAAAGGAACAAATATGCAAAAAGGAATTTGTTTTAATATTTTATTAATACAAAAGCAGATAATATGGAAATTCAGTCTGAAGCAAAGATTACAGAAAAAGAAGGTAAGTATTCTGAAAATCAAAAAATGTACATAAAAACAGCAGAAAGCAATGAAACAAAAATTGAAGTAATAGAAATAACAAACATATCAGATATATGGAAAACATATCAGATATGTGGAGAAAATCTGAAATACAAGCAATGTAGAAATTCAATACCTAAAATCATTAATGATACTTTATTTTAAAAAATTTAGGCATTTTTTGTAGCTCTTTTTTTCATTACATTCCTTCTACACTAACTTACTTTAACATTCTTTCTACTAAAAACAATTGAAAGCTATAGACTATAAGAAAGATCTGTAAGTAGATAAACTATTTTCTAACTCATAATATGTTTATCAAACATTCACATAAACATCCACAATACTTAGATTAATATATGCAATATATAATCTATATTTCATTTTAGAGAAGAATTTTTATAGTAAAGAAATTGTTTTAGTAACTTTCCAAGCTATTTGAGGTGCCTTTAATAAAGTATAAACTGAGAAACCATCTTATAATCTATTGTTAGAAATGGAATCTATGATTCCCTCTGGTGCTAATTTAAACACCTATTTAGAAGAAAATTTTTTATGGTTTTTCTTAGAAAATAAAATAGATATCAAGGAAGCATTAATTTGTTAATCTATAGTGTTTCGTAGCATCCCCTATCTTTTTAATAGCACCCCTGCCTGGATAATTAAAATTCAAGTTTTTAAAAACATGTATTTTTTTTTTTATGTTATAGATTCAGTTTTATTGCCTGGTTGTTCCCTGTTGTAGATTGTGTGGTACTTAGTTTATATTTGTTTTTTATTTTGTAATTTTTCTGAAATTAGTTTTTAGTTATTGGCATTTTAATATTTCTATAGTAAGTAACTATAACAAAATATTCGAAATTTAAAATAGTTCACTATTGCAAAGTTTAAGTTAGAGCACAATCAATATTTGGTAACCAGATATTGCATGTAGTGATGTAATTTAAGTTGGCGAGATAACTGTGCAGCACTTGGTACAAAAATTGGAAATCGTGCCAAACCCATACAGTTCTCTGGACTTTTACCGAGTAGTTATAATATATTGAACATGAAATAAAAGGCCAATATTTATGAAATAACAGCAAAAAGATGTCATACCAATGATTTCTTTGTGCTTGAAAATAGCTGGTTTATTCCCAAATGTAAGGATTTGCTATAAAGAAAATCATTATTTTGAAATTAACATGCCATTATCATTTTGTTACAAGATAATATTTTTATACAAACTAGCAATAAAAGATTTCAGATATAATATTTAATGATTTATGTAATATAGTAATATGTTTAATTTGAGGAATTTGAAGTATCTATGTATAATTTATAACTGCTTCAAATATTAGTAGTTATACACTTTATATATTATTTATATTAAAGCAATGTAACCACATACTTATTTATGTATGTGATATGTTTAGCTTTCTGATAATTCAAAGACAAATAGTTCTACAACAATTTTTATATTTTTAGGGCATCATTCATTTGGAAGGTAGTGAGTATAAATTCTGGCTATAGGAAAAATCTTTTAATTATTCATTTAAGGCAGATGAGGCATGTTAAATAGGTCATGGTCACACTGTCCACCAACTGAAATAATACTTTTTGAGATGTCAAGTATTAGAGGTTTTCTGCATGATCCTTGCTTCTAAATTACAATGACTCCCACCTTGCTGCTTCCACTAACTGGAAGAGCTCAACTCAGGGGATGGATACAGGAAAGTATGCAAGTGCAATAACATATGAGTATGATAATTTTTGAAGAGCATTTTTAAATTTATTTAAAGGAAATAAATACATAAAATCTTCCAATATGACATCTGTAATTACATTAACAATTAAAACCAAAATGCTTATTTTTATATATTTCATGACTTTCTTTTAATTTAAAATAATTTTTAGAAATTAGATGGTATCAATGTAAATATCACACTTGAGGGAAATGGCTTAAAGGAATTTTAATTGCACAGAAATTCTGTATTAACCTAAACTGTAGGAGGTACCACTGAAAGCATCTCAAAAAAAAATCTCAATCCATCTTTTATAATATATGGCATATCAGGAAAATAATAGACAAAAAGGAAATATGTATAATGTACAAAACTGAAAAATAAATTAGCAATAAGGAATATTAACAATATGAAAATCCCTTTTAGCGCAGACTTTTTTTAAAATTTACTTATAAAAAAAGTCTGCGCTTTAGTTAAAAAGAAAAAGAAGTCTGTGTACTACATACTGCATAATAATGAATTTTGCATCAATAAGGAGCTACAGTAAATGGAAATTTTTTTTTTCATAATTTCAGTAAAAAAAGTTCCTTGATAATATTTCATAGATATTTTTTTTTCTTTCAAATTTTGATAATTGTTAAGATAGGTATATCAAATCAAGTACTTACAGCATAATTACTAAGAAAATACAGCAATAGAAAAGTACCATATGAAGAGATAAGTTAAAATATACATTAGTTTGGTGAATTCTGGAAGGGTACATTTTATTGTAATAAACTCTCTGTCAAAGAATAGATACTTTTCTGTCAAAAATATGCCACTTAATTTTGCAGTGAACCAAATTTGTATCCACACAATTTTAGCTCCTCAGTATGTAAGATAGCAAAACCATTATGGATTTAAATAAATTTTTATTGATAGTGTAATTATACAAATATACTAGTTTCTGGTGTATAATGCCTCTTTTTTGCATAAATAAAATTCCAGCTACCTTATTTTTTTGTAAATCCCAAATTTTGATATCCATTATTGTAAAATACAAAACAGCTTTTAAATTAATGAATTCATGATTAGATAAAAAGAAATGGTTGTATGAGTGACATATATTAACACAAACCAAACTTCAATAAAACAAATTACGTAAAAAAAACAGTGGCAAATCTTTATTATAAAAGTATTAAAATATAGCAATAGAGAAAATTTAGGGTTGAATTTTATTATGTACTTTGTCCTATGATATTAGAGTCTTAAATTCATTATTTAATGACTAAAAAGCAATTACAGAAAGTATTTTCTACATAATAAAAAAACACAAGTGCAAAATTGTTTAAATAAATTATTGAATTCTACTTATTGTTGCAATTACCAAATGAGCCAAATCAAGAGATTACAGCAACAGAATAGATTCCTTCTAAAGTCATATTTGATATAAAAATGAGTTGATTATGAGTTCATGAATTTCATATAAATATGATGGTTGGTTGCATTTCTTGAAATACTTGATTTCATTGAAATATTGTTCCTTATAGTATTGATGTTAGTTATTTTGAAAGTTGAGTTGAAGTTAAAATTGTAACTTATTATTTTAAATCACAAGTTTTAAATTTAATTTTTCTGTTAATTAGACTTAAAGTCAAACATTTAAAGATAAAGTTTTATTTATAAGTTCAAATAAATGAAAAACAAAAAGTTTAAATAAAGGAATTGACTTTTCTAATATAATTTTCTTCAAATGTGTTACTTTGCATACTAAAGTGTAATATCTGTACTTCTTTTATATGATTACAGTATTCGTATGTGTGTGTCTATATTATATTAATACCTTTTATGGGCTGTATCCCAGTGTACGGTACGGTATTTTTATACAATTAATATAATTATACAATATACAATTAATATAATTATATAATATAAAATTATATTATATAATTATATTAATTGTATATTGTATAATTATATTAAGTGTATAAAAATAGCGTACCGTACACTGGGATACAGCCATGAAATTAATCAATTGTTTAAAACTTGAGAAAGAAAACCTTAAATATAAAGTAATATTCAATGCAAAAATATTTTACTTCATCTTTAACAACAGCAGATTCATCTACTTCATCAATCGCATCCAAATGCATTCTGGTAGATTTCATATATCATTTAAGAACTTTTCAATCCTATAAAATTAATTGTTTACTCATTATAGTACCATTTTTCAGGGATGAAACAATTTAAATGTTTCAAAATATCTTAAACAAATCTAAATTTTACAAAAAAAATTTAATTTAATGAATTTATCTGACACGTTCTTTAAATAGTAAATTAACAATTTTAGAATTCCATTAATTCATTTGTTTACTCCGAACTGTGCATTTCCTTTTTATGTTTATGAGATTGTATTGTGATGAGCCTGTGGAGGAGGCGCCATGCTCTTGTCAACAATATTATATTTATTCAAAAGAAATTGTGATGTGAGTTACACTTACTACACGTGTCTTTCTTTATAACATTAAGCATATTGCTCAGCAATTTATAT
>JAPDSC010021388.1:0-15400 GCA_026290005.1 Latrodectus geometricus | reverse complement strand
TCCATGGGTTAGAGTAATGAAGTAGTGTTTGGAGGCAAAAACTGGATATTGGTGGATTTATATTTTTGGTGGAGGTCATCTTGTTGGCCTGGAAAATGGGCAGAAGCATTATCAATAACAAGCAAAATATAGAGTGGTAGATTCATTTTAAGTTGATATTTTTTCACAAAAGAACCAAACACTTCCTTGATTACCTCAGTAAAATGGTCACCTAACACTTCCTGTTGGACCTCCACATCACATTTAGCCTGCTTTTCTAGATTTTGCATTTACTGGTGGCTTGTGAAGTTCTTGAATGTTAAGAAGCAGTTGCTTAATTCTCAAATCTTTATTTGTATTTGCATAAAATAACAATGTGAGATGATCTTTCTTCAGCTTGTAGCCAAGCAATGCATTTTCTTCTGCTGTTATATACATTGTAAGAAAAGACCTGTTTCGTCACAATTAATACCTGTTGCATCAGCTAATCTTCAGAATTTATGAACTTCTTAAAATCGCTGATGAAGTTCTCTACTCCTTTTGTGTTGGAACTTGCTTTCTCATCACATCTCACAATGCTGTGAGTGGTGCTTCTCTTTTTGAATTTCTTGAACCACCCACAATTTGTCTTAAATACTTCTTTTTTGATGATCTTGACATACTTTTAATAAATCATTAAAAATCAATTTTGTGTTCTCACAAATGACATTCTTTTATTCTTTTTAATAGTTTCACCTTGCAGTTGCTTTTCATTTATCCATATGAGAAGCATTCTTTCATCATTGTCAAGAATTTATAACAATTGCGAGATATTTTTGTTTCTCCCTGTAAAGCGTCTGCCACTTCAATCTTCTTGTTTATGAGAATAATGCTAATTGTTTATGTAAACTGATTGTATGCACATAATCAGCCACATCTACACCTCATTATCATTTTTCAGGGATTTGTCATTTCATTCCTATAGTTAATTTTACTCAGTTTCCTATGGCTGTTTTGTTGCAGCTTTTTTTTCCTTAATGTTTATTAAACTTTTCTCATGGGAAATTATAAATCTATTTTCTGATTATATTCCTAATAATTAATTCAATTGATTTTTATTCATTTTTATATAACACAATGTAAGACAGGTTTGAGAAAATGTGTAATCACTAATAACAGTAAGATGCAATGGAATTTAGTGTTTAAACAGACTGATGTAACATGTATGCACAATCTGGGATTTTCTCTTTTCTCATCACTCATAATGCCAAAGTCACTTGTTGAACAATTCATTCTTTTAGAATTTGTTTTGCTCTTTATGCAAATTACTTATTGTGAGAGGGGCTTGTTAAGCAAGGTTCTACTGTACTCACACTTTGTTTTAAATTAAGACTTCTATGAATATAAAGCTATTCTATAATATTTAACTATTACAATTTAAAGAAACTTATTGTAACTATAAAGAAACTTAATTGTAACTTTATCATAAAATTGTTTAGCTTAAATTATTTTCTATTTTTTAATTCATCACATTTCTTTTACATTTATTTGTGGATTCAGTTTTTCCTCCTTAAGAATATTTAATATGGATATAAATTGCTATAATTATTTTATCCTTTTTACAGTTACTGATAATTTATAAATATATATGATAGTAGTATGTTATAAAATATCACTGATAGTAAAATATGTCCATGTGATTGCTTTATTTTATATTCTAAAAAATTAACATCTTGAAAATAAATTTAGAATCAAAATTTTAAAATATATGGATTTTAACTGAATTTTCTCATAGAATAAAAAATTATGTTTTATTTGCAATAGTTCTTTTTATTATTGCTTCAAAGTTATTGCAAATGAAATATAATTTCATATATTTAATTTCTTAAATATATATTGCTTACAAATTAGTTTTGATTTGGGATTAAATATGCTTTTCTTTTATGTTATTTGACATAATTTCTTTTTCGTTTCGGTATAACTTATTCTAAAAGTTTTCATATGTATTTTACACCAATCCTTTCAATGAAAACTGAAATGAAAATCCATTTATTCTTTTATTTGGACTATGTGTAATTTCTAATATACATTATTAATGTTCAAATTCTGTTTTATGTGAACTAATGTTTTTGCTTAATATAGGCTTTTTAGGTTTTTTGCATCAAAATGTAGATTGAATTTTTATGTTTTGTATGCTTATTAAAAGATGACAATTTTGAAATCTTTTTCATAGATGCTGTAGTTAGAACAGTCTATCACAAGTATCATCATCCTAAAGAAGTGATGATATCAAATGGTGTATTAAACAGATCAATAACTTTAGCTGCTGGGAAAAGTATTCCTGGCCAAAATCTATCGGAATCAAATAATGCTCAGTAAATATTTTCTTTCATATATATTGAATTTATTTTATTATTGGTGTATAATAAATTTTTCAATTCATATCACAATTGTGAACATTAATTACGGTGTGGCCTATGGTTCTAAAGAAATCTTTCATTCCACAAAAAGAATAAAAAAAAATTATTAATATCCTAATAATTATGTGTTAAAAATCGTAAATTAGTATGTTCTTACTTAGCAATGTTAATTTTTTTCAGAGCATTATCATTTCTTTATCCTTATGGAGCTACTTTGAATGTTGCTAAGCCAGCTGTTGCAGTACTATCAACCGGAAGTGTATCTTTTCCTCTTAATCGTCCTGTCTGTGCTTTTTATCAACATCCTGTAAGCTTTTGGTGTAGTTTCTATTTTGCAGAATTATTACACAAGCTGTGATACATTTAAAAACATTTACACATTTTAACTTCATTTGAAGTTATAAAAAATATATCATTATGTAAGATAATTATGATTCGTCATTTACATTATATAAAATTAAATGGCGGTCTAAATTTATATAAAATTAAACATGCATTTTGTTTGATATATTTTTTTATTTTTGTAGTTTCAAAATAAATAACTTATGATATAAATAAATATTTATTGCACAAGAACTTATCCCAAAACCTCAGCTTGCTAAAATATCAGTAGAAAATATGTATTTCTAGAGTGTCTTTTGTTTTGAAAAATTAATTTAAATAACATAATTTGAATAAAATACAATTTATTTGTCTTAAAATCTCAAATTGTTTGGTAATTTTATCATGTTCAAATTATAAATTCTTCTTACCTTTGTTTTTTACAATTTTTTTCAGTAGTTATCACTAAGTCATATATCTTATTTTTAAAAGTTTTGTAGATACACTAACAAGCTCCTTATGTTATTGAATAAATAAAAATTATAATGATAAGATATGTTTTTTAATTAAACTTTTGTCAATCGCTTTGATAATATTCAAATATTATACATCATAATGTCATTAACTATAACAATATTTGATTACATCACAATATCTTCGCAGAATCTAGTTGTAAATTATTTTTTGTAAAGCAGTTTTCATTTTTCTCAGTTTTAAATTAACTTTTTGCTTTATAAACAGAGATTTTTAAGTTCATGATTTTTCAATATAATTGTATAAAAACTGGATTATATACTTTTTAATAAGGCATTAATTTATTAACTTTGGTCATATTTCAGCTTCCTTTTATTCAGAAAATGTGATATTGTTGCTGAAAATTTTAAATAAACATAATGTTTTTCTCATTATTTAACTAGTTTTCATTATATTTCAGTTTTTTGTCAGCATTTATATATATAAATCTGTTATTATTAATCATAGTAGTAGTTTAACATGTGTTAGCCTTCAATGCATTAATTTGTGTTTTTATTTTACAAGATTATATTTAATGAATTTGATACATTCTTTATTTTAGGCTTCTAGTGGAAAAATTGTAGTTTTGGGTTCAACACATATGTTTTGTGATACATATATTGACAATGAAGAAAATGTGAAAATAGTGGTAAGATTCCTTATAAATTTATAAATAAATATTTTATAATTAATTTCTTTTTAAATTATTTGATTAATCTCAGAAATTTTTTTAATTCATTGTTTTAAGGGACAGTTATTTTTTTATAATTCGAGAATTTTTGTCTTTTATTCATATGATATAAAATTTTAATAATTGCACTTTTGTTAATATATGTTTCAGAGAATGTTGTAATTGAATAATGTAGAAAATTCCTGTCATTAATATTTTCAATGGAAGCAATTTCAGTTATGTAAATTTTAATGAATTATTAAACATTTTAGTAGAAATTAAAGAGTGTTGCTGATGTTGAAATCCATTCAACATTTTTAAATTTCTATTAGAACTGTTTTTTATTAATATTAATTATAAAATTACTTATTCATTTGATTTAATATTAGATAACACATGCATTTTATCCTTTCACCAATTTCTTATTTTATGATGATTTTCATCCAATTATATCTGAGTAAAATAATTTTTATTGATTTCAATTTAAAATCCTAATAAATAATTATGATCTTACTTTTCATTCACCTGTCGCCATCATTTCTTGTTTTACTATTTTTGATTTGTGACACATCAATTTATTCTATCATTTTTTTCTCCTGAATCAATTTGCTGTTTCATTAATTATTATTTCATTGCTAATGTGCATATGAAATCATTTATGAAGAAAAGTATTAACTGAACTATTAATTTTGTTTCATTTTTTATTTATTAGAAAACCTTGAGTAATTGTATAAAATTTAAAATAAAAAAGGTTATATTATGATTATTATAGTAAGGAACAAGAATTAATTTAGCAATTCATTTGTATCCTCTTTAAATTTTAGTATTCAATCATCATAATTGCTTTTCTATAATGTGTAAGTTATTAATACGAAATAATGTCTAAGCTAGTTATAGGAAATAAAAAAAATCAAAAGGTATTTTGTTTCGATTTTTATCAGGCTCTTTTTTTTCACAATTTGAAAACCTTTCCTAGTAGAAATATTTCCTAATAGAAGCAATAAAATATTGCTAAGTTGTCAGAAAATGATTAATATTCTGGATTTCAGTTCAACTGCTTATGGATTCATTTCCTACCTTAGATGCGAATATTTATAGTAGTTCAATAAAATAAAAATAATTTTAAAAAAAAACAGCCATTTTGCTTAATTTTGTTTTTAGCTGTAAGTCTGCCATTTTAAAAACAATTCTGAATTTTCATTTACTTCTTAAATTTGTAAATTAATTTTAATTAAATTGGATTAATATTTTATCAACAAAACAATTATTTGCTGCAAACAGTTTTTAACATTTGCTTACATCAATGTTATTTTTTCTCCAAAATCTGAATCTTAAATTAATTTTCCAATCATCAAAAAATTTTTTGATATCTGTGTGGTAATTGTTTCAAAATGTGTAATGAGATATTTTCTAATGTAATACAAACCTCCCATTGCAAAATGTTTTTTTCTGTTGTATGCCTGAAAAAATACTAAATTTGACAATTGACTGTATCTAAAAAGTATTTGTTAATTTCTCAAAGGGAGGAACTTTCTTTTTAATAACATTAACTTTTTAATTCTCTTTATCCTTGAAGTTTCCATATTTCACTATATAATAAATTATTTTATGAATTGAAAATTTCAAAAAATGCATTCTGTTTTATTATTTTTTTTTTCATACTTCCAATGTTTTATATTAATACCAGAACACAAAACATTCATGGTAGAATAATTAATGTTTAGAACATGAGTATTTTTAAAGTCATAGTTCCAAACATAACTATTTTTAAAGTGATAACATCAAATGAAAACAAAATAAACAAAGCTCATGTACTTTGCCAAAATGTTTCATCTTTAAATATGTATGTAAAATAAATTAAAATTTGTGCAAATCATTGATTCACATAAGTTTTATTTTTAATAATTAGTCTCTATTATTTCAAATGAGAAGAAAATAATCAATGCTCTGGCGCTTAGTAAAAATATGAGGAGGAGAAAATGTATCAGTCATTCAAATGTTGAAAATGTGTGTGTCAGAAGAAATAATTAATTCATTTATTTGCTGGAAAATTAAAAAATAAATGGCTATTTATAAATACAAATGAATACAAAAAATACAATTAATAAATTAAAATCAAATGTTTTTTTTATTTTATAGAAGAATTATATTAACCAAGGTTATATCAAATGGCATTTAAAAATTAATTACTTGTATGTGAAATTAAGTATTATAGTATTTAATTTTAAGTATATCACTTTTAAATTTTTAAAATTTCATGTTGACAAAAATTTTTTGCAGGTAATAAAATATTTAATTAATATATAATATAAAACACACTTATGTTTAAAACAAGGTGTAACATTTGATTTACCTCATCTTAATATTACTTTTTATCTAGTGTATGCCATGAATATAGATGATTATCAACTCTTTTAATATAAGGATTATTTTAAGTCTATATTTTTATTTACTATGTAAAAATACAAATTTAGTTTGTGATTTTTAGAGGTTTCACATAATTTTATTTTCACGTGAATATAAAATTTACTTTGCTGTTCACAAATGTATTGTTATTTTATTTGTTAACTAATTCCTCACCTATGCATATTTCATGCAGATTTTAATATATTAATTTAGTTATGTATTTTTATTCTATATGTTTCTCCATTTGTCAATTTTCTTATAAACTGATATTTGAAAGTTTCTTTTATTAATTAAAGATTTTATTCCATTATGCGTTTAATTAGTTTTCTCATTTAGTATACTTTAAAAAGTGTTAATTAGGGTCAAAATGTATGCCTTAAAAAAATTATCCTATAAAAGTTAGTTCTCTCTTGATAATTTTTTATAATTAATGATAAAAAAAAACTTTTTCCTTGCATTTCTATTAAGCTATTATTTAAGCATATCTTGTAAATAATTTTGAGGCTATTTCATAACAAACTTAATTTTTTTTAATTTTATTCATTGTTTAATTGTTTATGTATTTTTGTATTTGTGTCAGTTCATAATAATGAGCATTAATTTAAATATTGACCTATATATCATTCTTCTAATTAATAATAAACCTATTTTTATATTTTTCAGAATGTTATATTCAATCATCTGACAACTAATGGTATACAATTAAATGCTATAGATGCAGATGACCCTGAGGTATGTAATTTATTAATTTGTTTTAAATTTAAAGATAAATTGAAGTTTAATTTAGTTAGACCTGTTGATATTCTACAAACATATTAAATATATAAATTAAAATTCAGTTTTTCAATGTATATACAGTTTCATTTAATTGATACAAATGCTTAGAATATGCGTAATTTTTTTTTAAATATATTTGCACTAATTTTTGCTATTCGGATGATATATTATTAAATTATATTATTAAATTAAATTATTATATTATTAAATTTATAATCACAGATTTTTTCTCACATGATTAATGAAGTCATTATTTTACTCATTGGAAAATTCAATTATATCAATAATAGTAATGTTTAATCATGTTTGCATTTCATTTGCTGAAGTAGTACACTATTTTTATTTGGATATGATGGAACCAATTTGCTAAATAACTTCTATTATATTTATTTATGAACTTTAAAATGAAGAATTTTTGCAGTTGTGAGTTCAAAAATATTCATTGAAATATGATTATGGATTAATTTATTTCTGATAATCTTCAAAAATCACATATTTTGATTTATCTTTATGTAGATCTTCTATAAGAAGTATTGCTAATATAACTTTAGTAAAATTTACTAATATGTAGATTAGAGATGTTTACTGGAACTTTTAAAATTTTAGTGCTAAAAATTATACTTGACTTGTGTAATATTGTTTTCTTTTCGTTTTAGGTATCAGATTATCATATGATTCCTTCTATATCAAAACTTTCTGAGCATACTTTTTCATGTTTGCAAGAATGTGATGAAATTCCTAGCGATCCATCTGTATTATACCGCAGCAGTTTATTTCAGTTTGATAATAAAGTTCTGCCTAAAGTTCTCAAGTTAGTAAAATATTTAATAATCCAATGTTTAATTTGTAGAATATTCTACATATCTGCGAAAAAATTTTACAGTAAACTATGAAAAATTAATGACTCTAAGTCTATTTGTAATTCTGAAAAATTAATGATTTTTTAATCTTTATCATTTTTTCTGTGAATTTATAATTTAATAGTTTTTATTTATTACATTTTATTTGATAGATTTTTTATTATTCATATTTAATTTATTGCACTTACAATTATATAAATATTATAACACTCAAATAAGACTTAAATAGTCAATAAACTTGAACCCAATTTTGAAATATATAAATATATTTTACATATTACCTCACTACTTATGTTCATATATAAAGAAAAAAAGAATTATTAATCCTAAAAATACAATAAAAATGTTATTTAGTTGATCTTTAGTAGCTTAAGATTCAGAGAGAGAGATCTGTTTTTTGTTTCAGAATTTTTAAATTAGATTTTTTTTCTTTACTATGATCATTTATGTTTTGGAATCCAATTTCTTGAAGGTTTATAATTAATTTACCATGTTTACAAAAGTTATAATAGAATCATTAACTAAAATAATACAATTTTTTGTGGTTTTTTAAAGTCTAAAAAGAGTTTTGGTTTCTCTCTCATCTTATTCACATGATGGAATAATGAAACTAAATTTGACAATTTATTGATATGGAATTATAAAATTGTTTTATTATTCCTTTTTCAACATTTTTAATATTTTCTAGTTTAAAAAAAAAAAGAAGTTCTGGTGTGGAATGTAAATGTTGAGTTCGTTTTGCATTTATAGCAACATATCTAAAGATTAAACAAGAAACTGAAAATATAAAACATACTAGTAGGATATTTTCTTGGACTAACATAAAATATGCTTTTTGGATAGTGAATTAGGTATTTAAATGATTCTAGAAGCACAAATTCTTTTAACCTCTTTAGATTTAATTGCATTTAAAAAAGAATCCTGAATTTCTATAAAATTCAATCATTGTGCTTATATTTGTTATAGTTGCTGTACTTATATTTGTAATAATGTTTGTTTTTTAAATTCAAACTGCCATTGATTTATAAATGTATATAATTTTGGTAATATATGTGAAATTAAATTTGAAAATTTGTAAGACTAAAATTTCCATCATTTTAGCTTTCAATTTATTAGTAATTGTGAAATTACATTCTAAATTAGAAGCAAAATGAGCATTAATATTAAAAGTGCTTTATGTTATAAAAAAAATTAAAAACTAAAAATAAATGTTGCACAGAAAAAAATAACATTTATTCAGAGTGAAAAAAAATATTTAAAGTTGTGTATAAAGATTATATATGTTTAAAGTTTGTATTATAGTATATACAATATATTACTTTCTAAATTCCATCTTAAAATTTTAACAAAACTACTTTTAATTATTTTATTATTATATGATTATAAGCATTAAACCAGTTTAAAATGGAATACATTACATTTATTTGAATACCAATATTAATTTTAATTCTAGAGACTGTAATTTTATTGAAATAATTAATATTCAACAGCTAAATCGATTACTTATAAAAACACTAAAATGTCCAATTATATCTTTTTAGGGGAAAAATATAAATGAGTAAATTGTAATATAATAGTTCATTTTTCCCAATATTTATTTTCTAAGTATTTTTATATAACTATTAAAAAAAGCTTTTACTACATATTATCAAATATGGGAAATTAATTATGGTAGGTTATTTCTCTATTTTTGGAGATGAATCATCTGTTATTGTTTAAGAAAAATTAAATTTTCATCGGTAATATAGAAAGAGTAAAAATGCTATCAAATTGAGATTTGATGTTCACTGTTTTAAATTATTTCTTAAAATATTTTGATTTTCTACAAATTGACATTTGTGCATCAGGAACACAGGAAAATAAAAGACTTTTTAATTTAAAAGTCCCCCCCCCCCCAAAAAAAAAACATAGAAAAGGTTATTAAATTTGTAGAAATAAGTGTAAAAATTAAAAAGTATTACATATATTAATTGCTGCTTTAGCAATTCTTACCAATTTAAATTTTGTTGTTTTGGTTATTGACATTTCCTTAACTGATACCATTTGATTGGTTGCCGCACTGATTTCCTGTTCAGTAATTCATAAATTTGATTTCTATCTCAGAGATGGATATTTTTAAACATTTGAAATTACTTTTAAAATGTGGGTTTGATGGAATTATCTCTTGTGTGCAAAAAATAACTGTAGATTAATTACTAAACCAAATCTTGACATGTATCCAATATTCATTTGCAAATCAAAGTAATTAAAACATGGTCTAGTTTCCTCAATTTACAAATGAAAATTTAAAGGTTTAAAGTTTAAAAATTTGTAGCCTAGCCAAATCATCTACATTATTTTGGATAATTCATATTTTAAACATCTAAAAGGCTTTATCGAATTTTTATGTTTAACATATCAGTCTTGATCTGATAGTCTCATTACAAATGAACAAAATTCTTTTGAATATTGTAAACTAATTTATTTTTTTAATATTTTGATATTGTAAATATTAAAAGCTTTTTATTTTCTAGAGCTTACAAAGAATTAAGTATGAAACATGAGCCATTGAAGTTGATAATGCCTAGATTTGAAACACCACTTGCCCCTCTTCAACCAGCTGTAAGCTTTCAATTTAGCAATTTTTTCATAAATTAATCATAATGAAAATCAGATGCGTTATTAAAATTATCTCATTTGACTTAAAGTTAATATTATAAATATACCATTTTTTAAACTTCAAAATTATTAATCAGTTTGAGTTATAAAAATTTTATACATTGATAATTTAGCTTTGTTATTCAACATTTTTGATTTAGAGAAAACTTAATTGCACTACATTTAACTGTTTTTAATTTTTTATGACATCTTTTATAAAATTACAAATGAAAATTTAACTAATTGTTTTTAACCATAACTAAAAAGGTTTTTTTCAACAAATTATTCAAAAGAAAATAAAAATTGTAGTTATTTCATATTTACTTTCAATTATTATTAGTTATATGTTAAAAATCAAATTACTACAACATTATAGGAAATCTTTTGTTCATTATATATAGTTTTTGTAAAGATATTTCAATAATTTCTGCTATTATATAATAATTATTAAATTTTTATGAGGATACATAAAAATAATTCACATATTTAATGATTTGGATATTTTATATGATGTATCTAATTTCTCTTAAAAATAGTCAGATTATGAAGTTCTCAAATTTTTTATTTTATGCATTTTAATAGGTTTTCCCACCCTCATTTCGTGAACTACAGAAACCTTCTCTTGAGCTTTTTGATTTAGATGAAGCTTTTAGCACTGAAAAGGCAAGGCTTGCACAGCTGACCAATAAATGCACAGATGAAGATATAGAGTATTATATCAGAGAATGTGGTGATGTTCTTAATATAACTGACAAACTTCCCACAAGCAATCATGATGGGAAACATATCTTAGAGTATATAGTAAGCCAAGTTGCTGAATTCAAGAAACTGAATCATGCAAATATGGCATAACTTTACTTACATGAAAGTTATTTGTTATATATTTTACTTATGAAGTCTGTGATAAATACACATTTGTGAGTGTGCAAATTAATATTATTTATTGAAAATATTTTTAATAAATTTCAATTAGATCTAATTCATGTATTTATAGATATGCCACATATAAATTTTCATTAAAAACTTTTTCAATTTGCTCTTTTAAACTTAATGAGTTTGAAAATGGCAAATATTACTTGTGAGAGACAAATTACAATCATTAAAAGAAAAAATCCAAAGTAACAAAAACTAAATTTTGATGCTACCTATTATGAGATATACTTAAAGATATATTGTTGTAAAAATTGCATTAATAACAAAGTGTTCAAAATTAAATTCATTAAACTTAAAAAAAAAACTATAATAAATAACATCGATTTTAATCAATGAAGACTTTTTTATCTCAGCATAAAGTATATGTATTTGTTAAGAATAAATAACAAAATTGCCATTAATTTATTCCATCCAGTTAAAATAAATTGCATTATAAAATTGTCTACAAAACGTTTAATCTAAAGTGGTTTTATCATTGTGTTTAAAAATTTATCCTTTGAGAAATAAATATAATTAATTGAAAAAACAAAGGTTAATTTTAAAATGAATATATAATTAATTAATATATAAACGAATATTACTTTTAATGAAAGTAAAATTCTTTTATATATAAGCTAATTATATATTCATTTTAAAATTAACCTTTGCTTTTTCAATTGATTATTAGGCTCAATTAATTAAATTTACAATTGATTATCAATTATTTTGAAAATTTAAATTAGAGATTTAACTATTTTTATTTACTTCATTTTAAAATATTATATTTCTAATTGTTATACACTATTTTAACATTTGAAGAAGGATTTATCCCAATATTTAGTCTATAATGTTTATTGAGATAAAAACAAATTATTGATAATTAAATATATTTATTAAAATAGAATTCTCAATATGTGAAACTAATTTTACTTTTTTAAAGTGTGGATGGATTTTTCTTTTACTACATTTCTCAAACAAGTTCTTTTGCCAAGATAATTTAAAAAGAAAATGTCAAATTTGGATTAGTGTTCTTGAAATAAATTCCTATATATTTGTTAACATAAAAATTTTAACTAAATGAGAGGAGAAAAATAGTAAATAACAGTTATGAGAGAAATAAATGGAGATACTTCTTTGATAATTAAAGTTAGTTCAAATTAGTATTTTTATATTTTTTATTAAATCATGCATATTGATTAATATGATTAACATTAACAAGATTTCAATATTGTATACTCATATTAAAACTTATGTAAGCAGCAATGCTTTTACTATTTACTTTCAAACACATAGTTTGGATACATTCAAGAAATGCATTTTCTGCAGTGTATGAAAATATTGCTCAATACGGTATTCTATTATAGATTAATCATTTCATTTGGAATTGGTACTGTTTTAATAAATTTATCAGATTCTTAAATATTTTCACATATAAGTTAGTGTCAGCAAAAATATGGTTACAAATTATTTTAAACAGCCTTTGAATATATGTCATTGCAATAGTCATTGGAATTTTTAATGCATATTTTTTATTGTATTGATGGTACCTTTATAACTTTACTGCCTTTCTTGTGTGCCTTAGTCCTTTAATCTTTAATATATCATATCTAGTCTGTCAAAATTAGCTTCTGTGAACTGAATGCTTTTTGTACTTTGGTTAAAATCAAATTTATGGATTCAATTTTAATTGATTTCTTTTATCATTAATATCTTTTAATAATAGACTGTTTTTAATTAAAAATTGATATTATTCATATCCTTGACTCTAAATTTATATATAGCAGTATTGTTAAATGTTCATGAATTGAAATTCAAATATTTTATTTATATATCATATCAAATTCTAGTCATTTTATTAACTTTGTTATAAAGAGTTATACTGTGCCATGGATGAAAGATTGTCCAAGTTATTCAAATTTTATCAAGAGTATGTTATTTCATATAGGATATTGAGTTCTAATTAAAAAAAAATATAAGAGTAATTCTCTATGCACTATTATAAATGTTAAAATTTTAAGTTTTTATTAAAATCGTTACTGTTTTTTATGTTTAAAGTAAAACTTAAACATAAAAAACAGTAATGATTTACTGTTTTTTATGTTTAAATCTATTAATATAGCATTAAAAAAAAGGTTTTTTTTTTAATGCTCCATTAATATTTTAATCTGTAGCATATAATTTTCAATGTTTTTCATTTTTAAAATGTTCAAAAAGATATGTATTTTGGAGTATTCATTACTGTGACATTTCGAATGTTCAATAAACATTTTCTTTTTTTTATGACCATGAATTATTTACACATCCATTTTATACTCGATTATTTTTTAACCATATCAGTATTGTTGCGTTACCTAAATCGACTTATATTTTATAATTATAGGACAATTCAGTGTTTTAAGAATTATCCACTACTTCAATTATTCTTTTGAAACCTAGTATGTTTTTGATGTTTTTACTGTGATGTTAATTTTGAAATTTGACTCTACCAGTTAATCTAGGTCCATTTACTTGTGATATATCGGTTTAATTTGTTTGTTACTCAATTGTCATTTTTCGAGTACAACAGCTAATGAAACCAAGATTCAAAATCATCACTATCTTGCATATCCCAGTTTGCACCTAGTATATTTGTGAAATGAACACTGAAAGTGCTTCTTGAAACTAACCATTTGATTTGAAGTAATGTGTTTTACTCAAAAACCTTAGGCCGCATGATCAAAAGAATTGAGTGCTATAGATTCTTGAACAATAGCACTACATAGTTTGCTCCATTTTTTTTTACACCTTCCTCAAGTGAAAACATTTCTAGTAATCTGAATTAAATTCTTAACTTTTATTGGTAGTTATCAGTCATTGCATTTAAAGATTTATCTACAATGTGTGTTCTTACATCATTCTTATCTGAAAAATAAATACATCACAAAGAATATGGAATCAAAACCCACCATCAGTGGACTTCAGAGCAGCTTATGATAGCATTGATAAAGCTGAGTTAGTAAAAGCCCACTTGAATTTAATAATCCAATAAAGTAAATTAAGCTTGTGAAACTCACTCTTACCGAGACATTATCTGTGGTGCGAGTGCAAGGCCAGTTGTTTTTAACTTTTGTGATTTGCAATGGAGTAAAACTGGGGATGCTGTTACGTGTGCCTCCTTTTTAATTTTGTGTCAAAGAAAGTTATGAGATATACTGTTATTTATATAAGGAGTGTCATATTTAACAAATCTGCACATTCTTTCATTTGCTGATAATGTAAATATAATTTCAAGATATGCAACTAAGCTAGGAGAAGCCTTTATAATATTAGAGAAGGCAAATGGAAAATTTCAGTTTGGTGTAAATTTAGAAAAATATTTTGTTCAAAAGAAAAATCCACCTGTTGTGTATCTTTAGATATTTAAAATTTAAATCCGTGAAAAATTTCACCTATTTTGTTTGAGATCAGCAATCAAATTTTAATCCTGAAAATGGAAAAAGTATAATTGCCACAAATTACTGTTTTCTCAGTTTAAGACCATTCTTGAAATTACATTTTAAAGAAAACAAGGTGTTAATGAGATCAGTTTTAACCTATGCTTCAAAGATATAACGACGATAGAAGAAAAAGGAAGAAATATTTAACGACGATAGAAGAAAAAGTACAAAGCGATCTTCGAGAGGAAGGTTGTAAGAACTATTTTTGATAGTTGAAGGCAAAGATAGCTCTGAAATCTATAGAAATGACATTAAATATATAAAACTGATAGAATGGGATGGGCAGGTTATGTTTTGAGAATGAGTGCTGAGAAAACAGCCCTTTGGGTCTTTAACTCAACCTCCTTCTGTAGAAGATCTAATGGTAAACCAAAGAAAATGTGAAGAGATTATATGTCTATCTTGCTGAACTTGAAAATAAGAAATTGGGGGTCCATTATTGGGACCAAA
>JAPDSC010021378.1:0-41330 GCA_026290005.1 Latrodectus geometricus | reverse complement strand
ACGGACAGACACATTACACTTGCTTTTATTATTATAGATAACCCCGGAATCAGCTATCGGCGAGCAGCGATCTCGAGAAGAAGTTTTATAAATAATTTTTTTAAAATTTTTCTAATTCAAAAATCGAAAATCGGGCTTCGAGGTCTGGTGGCCAGCCCCCTTGTGCTTCCGTGTAAAAAATTCCAGGTCCCTGCGTGCGATAGATTTGGCTGGAGAGCTCGGTCAGACAAACGGACAGACACATTACACTTGCTTTTATTATTATAGATATATATTTTGTCCTTTTCGCTAATATCTACTCCATTATATGAAATACACTAGCTGTACCCGCCCGGCGTTGCCCGTGCATTTAGAAAAGGCAGATAAGTGAATAGCGCAGGAATAGTAGTGTAGGACATGTAGACAGTCTCTCTCTCTCCCCCCCTACACACAACATTCCCCGTCGATAAAAAGGAACAATATATCCTAACCATGAGCCATCTGTTAAAAAATTAGTTTAAATGAGAACAGACCTCATATTAGCACATGCTAGGAAACCGTAGTCATGTGGTTATAATCATTGGTCTGAAGTTTAAAGAAAAGTAAAACATAAAAAATTCAAAATCAAAGATAGGAAAGAGTTGAAAGGGAAAGATAGAGAGTACAGTACAGAAAAAATAAAAAGTAACGAAAACATGGATGAAATAAAACATCCTGCTTACAGGAAATTTGGAGTTGAGAACCAATTAAATTTTTAATTTAAGTGTAAGTTAAACTTAAATGACAATGAATTAGAAGAGGAGAGTGTTTGTGTATGTTTGTGGAGCTCGGTCTGGGGTCGCAAGGGACCCTTACCGATTAATGTCTGTTGGTACTGTAGCACTGGGAAGCAGCACCATTCGGATTATTGCTCATGCTCTCAAGAGAGCACTAAACAATAACATCATCATTTAAAGCATGACAGTCAGAGTTAGTTTGGGAGAGTGGCAATAATTTTTCTTTAGATTGTCCTTTTCGTTAGAGAGCCTCGGGATAAACTATATTTAATGTTCTTCCATTCGGAGCTAAGATGTGTAGATTATCGACATTACCAACTCTTGAACAACCCACGTACAGTTGACCATGGGAGAAACACGGCTTACGGAGGTCGAGCCCTACAACTTTGAGAGATTGTCCTTGTGCCTTATTAATGCTCATCGCGAAACTCAAACGAACAGGGAATTGTAGACGCTTAAACTGAAACGGGAGATCGGAAGGGATTATAGGAATTCTTGAAATAAACACATCTTCGCCTGCAGCATGTCCGGTCATGATGGTGGCTTCTATAATATTTGGCATCAGTTTCTTGATAGAAAGTCTTGTTCCATTGCAAAGTGCAGGCGGATCCAGATTCCTGAGGAGAATTATCGGTGCTCCAACCTTCAAGTCCAATATGTGGGAGGGTACTCCAGGTGGCTCTAATTTGTTGAGAAACTCTGTCGTATAGTTGACAGCCTCGTCAATATTGCATGTCGTGTCTATAGATTTGTAAATATGAAGAGTTCCGGGTAAGTTCTGTAAAAGTTGCTTGTTGATAACACTGACGGCTTCGTTTGTTGGGGCAAGAATTGCTCTTTCGCACAGCCATGCGTGATCAGTGAAGTGGTGAATCACATTCGGAAACACAGCCTCTTTCAGTTCTTCTTCAGTAGTCACAATCCTTCCAATGCCTTGCATCGCTACATATCCATCTTCATTTTCTGAAGTAAGGGTTCCATTTCCTTTTTTCAGTAGATTATCTGCAAACTGCTGGGCAGAGGGATCACCGTTGAGATGAACTCGCATGTTAGTCGATAATCCAAGTGTTTGAATGCCATTCCAGATGTAAGAATATTTTATGCAGGCCTGCATTTCATCTGCCCTCGTTCCAAGTGGAATAACTGGTAGCGTCTGTCGAAAATCGCCTGCCAAAACCATTACGACGCCTCCCATTCTGTCATTGTTCCATCTGAGGTCTTTCATGGTGACATCTAATGCTTCGAATGCGGCTTTGTGGGACATGGTACACTCGTCCCAAACGATGAGCTTGCAATCCTGTAGAACCTTTGCCTTTCCTGAATTCCTTGGGATGTTACACGTTGGAGTCTCTGTGCTTGTCAGATTTAAAGGTAACTTGAACGCCGAGTGAGCAGTCCTACCACCTGTCAAGAGTGTAGCAGCAATGCCGGATGAAGCGACAGCCAGGGCAATCTCATTTCTGTGCCGCACCTTTGCCAAAATAAGGTTGATAAGAAACGTCTTCCCGGTTCCGCCTGGAGCATCCAAAAAGAATATACCCCCTTGCCTATCAAAAACTGCTCTAGTAATCTTGTCAAAGGCTTCTTTTTGGTCTTGGACCAATTTAGGCTCATTCTCCTGTATATAAGCTGCGAGCACATCCATGTTATAACTTCGTTCTCTAATTACTTCACTGGAGATGGCAGAATCGCTGTTTCTGTTAGGTTGGGGAAGTCCAAAGCTTTTCAGGTTCATTCCTCCTAGAGATATTATCTTGTTCTCAATGTAGATTAGGGCTCTGTTAAAGATGTCGTCATTGTAGTCCAGGTCCATATTCTGCTGCTGGATCCTTGCTTGATGCAGTATGTCTTCAGACAGGTTCTCCCTGTGGTTCATCCATAACTGTTCAGGGCCCGACATGGAGCACGTTTGAAGCATTACAGCAAACAGATTACGCATCATCTTGGGTGATCGAGATGCAGCTGCTTCTTCTAACGCCGTGTTCCAGTGTTCGTCATTCTCCAGAAGTCCTTGAAGTTGGCAGGCCTCTTTGAAAGTGTTGCAGACTCTTCCTTGAACGGTTCTCAAATCCGTGAATGATGTTGGGCCTCTAACTTCATGTAGTAATAGGCGAAAATGGAAGCATTCGGAGTTGTTGGGATGGACGGTGTAGACACGGCCAAGGGCATCAGTAGACCTGATTCCTGTTTCTTCTGGAACAATTTGTCCTTGTTTACGGCGGTTCCAACTCTTGTTCATGCTGTTCCATGTGTAGTACTTTGGAATTTGGTTGTAAAGTAAATTGCGAGCAAAGTTATCTTGGGTGCACAGCTTGAAGAAAGATGTGAGCGTTGTTTCCTGGGGTGCCTGGACCCGTTCAGCAGCATTTTCTTCAGTGAAGTACACTCTCTAGCCATTTTCAAGGTGGACGCTTAGATGAACGACTGTGGGATGACGTTCGTGGATTGGAAAGTTGAGTATTCTCCACACTGCTTCATTGCTGCTAATGTATCTTCCCATCTCATATTGATGAATTTAATTCAGTTCATTGGCTCCACTGGTGACATCAAATACAGCCATGTCGGATCCTTTATTGACATACTTGCATACATACTTTATGGACTTGACAGAATTGCAGTACTCAACGTTGATATGTGCGTTAAAAATTTTGGATAGTAGTGGACAGTAAGGAACGATCCAGGCATTGTCCACCGAAACTTCTGATCCTCGTAGATTGATGCTTGCTGTAAAACCTCCATCTGCAGGGCTTCTACGACGATACAGTGGATATCCGTCTTGTCCCGTCTGCGTCTCTTTCAAGAACTGGCGAGGGTATCTCTTCGTGCAGACTCCATCCTTCATACAAACAGAGCGGGGATTTATGCGTCCGCAGGGGCCATGCACCATTTGTTTCGTGACCGTGGTAAAGAGGTCTGGGTCTTCTTCTGGATCCGGGATTTCTGCGCTGATGAAATCATCGACCCTATGGACGTGCAAGGTGTCTTTCAGCCAAACCAGAATGTGGGCGTGAGGAAGTCCTCTCTTCTGCCACTCTATCGTGTACATGTAACATCGAGTATCACCAAAAATCTTCGCCTTTGTGATAAGACTGATGAGTGCCTTTTGCTTGAGATGAAAGACTCTTGCCAACAAATCATGGCGATCCTGGGGCTTTTGTCCATCGAAAAGTTCTTCTTGTATCCAGTTGGGGTTGCAGGTGAAGGTGATGAAAAGGTCCGGTCTACCGTAGTTTCGCACATAGGTCATCGCATCTTGGGTCCTTTCGTGCATGTACCTGGGCCCCCCTGTAAAGCTGGACGGTAAAATAACTAACTGTCCCATGTCAGCAACATTTCCATCATTCATAACGGCATCCCTCAAATGGGCATATTGTTCCACTCTCAACGTCTTCTGGTTCAATCGAATGTATCGCAGCCTTTCGGATTCAATCTTGGCATACATGTCCACAATAAACTGATGAAACAGGTCTTTGCTTCGCAGTAAAATGTTGAATGTTGAGGAGCGCATCATGATCCTGTAAGCGTAAAAGTCCATTGCAGAAATCTTCTTTGTTTGTGGCATTCCCGTAGTTGGATTTGTTTGGCGCAAATCAAAATGATAACCATCTTCCCCCTGCCAAAAGAGAAGTGGGTACTGTAGTGCATCGTAAGACCTGTGGGTATCGGCAATTCTTCTGATGGTGCCACTCCTTTCTTCTAAAACTATGTCTCTTGCCCCATGCTGTTCTCCAACCATTATTACAGCCACTTCTGATGATGTCGGAGCGTTGAACCGCCTTTCATGCTCACCGCGTGGGGTTTTGTCGGCTAAAATAAGGAGTTTTAATTTAGGACTGATCTTTTCCATGGCCGATTTGAAGCTTTGGACGTAGGAGTTTTCATGATGAAGCATATATTGCAACTGAAGTACTATGTCCTCTCTGGTTTCTGGAACATTCCTACAACGTTTCTGCGCCTGTTCTGTTCTGTTGGCAACGAAATAAACTTGCATAAATTTGGGCTCTTCATTTGGTAGGGGATGTAGACTGCCAATGCGATGATAAACTTGACCCTGAACTTTAAATGTTGGCATGTATCCAGGCTCTCTAATTTCTTTTGTTGTGCCGAAAGAGGTCATTTGGAAACAGGAATTGTAGCGTCTGATATTAGCTTGGAAGTGTTTGTCCTGTGAAGACTGGCCAATGAGGAAAGTGCGTAGGGGCTCAGGAGGATCTATTAACGGTGATAATCGAACTTTTCCTCCACTGCAGCACATACCTGGGGCTTCGCCTTTCCATTTCTTCGCCTCACAGTGTTGGCAAGTTTGCGACATTGAGCCGATGAGACACGAAGGATGAGTAGCATAATCAGATGATGGTTCATAATCGAATGCCGCATTTTCTAAATGCCTCCAGAGACGCATTCGAGCAGTAGTTGTTGCAATTGTAACTCTCTGCAGTCTTGAGTTTCTCTCTGGGGTGTTTTCTTCTTCTCTTCTTCTTTGATTAATTTCTCTCACCTGTTGCTGTCTTGAGTTTCTTTCTGGGGTGGTTTCTTCTTCTCTCCTTCTCCGACTTCTTTCTGCGTCATCTCGCTGCCTTGATTCTCTTTCTGGGGTGGTTTCTTCTTCTCTCCTTCTTCGACTTCTTTCTGTGTCATGTCGCTGCCTTGCTTCTCTTTCTGGAGTGGTTTGTTCTTGTCTCCTTCTTCGACTTCTTTCTGCATCCTGTCGTTGTCTTGATTCTCTTTCTGGGGTGGTTTCTTCTTGTCTCCTTCTTCGACTTCTTTCTCTCTCTTGTCGCTTTTTATTTTCCAAGCATTTCTTTTTTCGAGGGGGCTGCGGCATATTTCTTCTAAAATCTGAAAAGCAAAAGGTAAGCAACCAACAGAAGAATGATTACACAAACTGAAGAAAACGCTACAATAAAAAAATCAATTGTTATAATCGAACGTTATTTGAAAATAAATAATAGCAACACGATCAGTGAGTCAAAAAACCATGATTAATATTTATTAAGAAACAAAAAGTTTATAAAATGCAATTCTGAAAAAAAAAAAAAAAAAGAAATTAATGTGTCATGAAAACAGCAAACTAAAGCTACAAAAAAAAAATGAATTGTAATTAATCGATTTAATGTATCGTTAAAACAGCAAACTAACGTTAGAATAAAGAAATCAAATGTTACAATCGAACGTTATTTGAAAACAAATAATAATATCAGTGAGTCAAAAAAACTGCGATTAATATTAATTAAGAAGCAAAAAAGGAAGAACAAAAAGTTTATAAAAAAAATGCTAATTAAGAAACAAAAACTTAATAAAAAATGCAATTGTGAAAAAAAAAATTTAATGTGTCATCAAAACAGCAAGCTAAAGCTACAAAAAAGAAATGAATTGTTATGAATCGATTTAATAAGTTGAAAATAAATGATAGCAACGAATCACAATAATAGCAACACCATAATGCAAATTAAGAAACAAAAACTGAAGAACAAAAACTTTATAAAAAATAAAAAAAAACCGTCTGATTTTTTTTCCCCAACGGATATATGAATTCGAAAGTTGCTGTTATCTCAGAAGATATTAAAATTAAGAAAAAGCCGTAAGCGAAAAAGATGTTTATTTTTTAAAGCTCTTTCCAATGATATAACATTTGTGTCAGTACAATAAAAAAAAAAAAAAAAAAAAAAAAACGGAAAATTTTCCAAAAGATGGTCGCCAGCATTGTTTCTGAAAAGGAACTGGTACAACCCCTGAATCAGCTATCGGCGAGTAGCGATCTCGAGAAGAAGTTTTATAAATAATTTTTTTAAAATTTTTCTAATTCAAAAATCGAAAATCGGGCTTCGAGGTCTGGTGGCCAGCCCCATCTTAGCGAGAAAAAAAGGCGCCAAAAACAGGTATTTTGCTTGGCGAGAAAAAAAGTCGCCAAATATCTGATTTGGGGGGAGTATATCAAAGTAGTTCCCATTGCAAAAATTAAGAAAAACAATAAAATCTCTTGGCTCAGATTTACTGTACGGTCGCTCTTGGCGTGATTTTCCAAAGTTGGCGATAAATAACATTTTCTGACAATCCAACCAATTCTGATTAATCGCAGATGAAGGATTCCTGCCAATAAAAAATGGGAGATTCTGACAAACTGGGAACCAACCAATGAAAAATGGAATATTTTACTTATTTTCATACTTCACTTGTGCAGATTGGCGAGGTTGGCAAGATTTTTGGCGATTTTTTAAAAAATCGCCAAGAGCGACCGTACAGTAAATGTTTACCAATCTCTTTTTTTTTTCCCCCCCTTTGGTTGCTATGTTAAACCGTGTCCGTTGCGATGGCTTACATGGTATTTATTTTGATAAATCAAATCGAATCGACAAATTTGAAGTCTTCGGCATTTGTAATTCGAATGTTGAGTATAATACTTCACTTATTGTGGTTTTGGTGATAGAAAGATTTCAGATTTTCGTTTTTCATTTTTATTCTAATTCAAATAAAAAAAAGTTTGATTCCTTGTAGATTTTCTTAATAACTTTGCTTAAGGAATCAAGTATTTTTGTTCATTTTCTATATTTATTTAGTTTAATGATTTTAATTAGAAATATTTTATATAAATTAAAATTAGATGTAAGTTTGATTTCCTAACGATTTCTTATTAAAAAGTTTAAGTGTATCTAATTAATTCTTCAAAGTTTTTATTTGCTTTCAAGAATTTGAGAAAACTTGAATGATAAATTAACTGCTATTCGTTTGTGCTAAAATGAATAATAATTAGAATTTCCTGAAGAATGTATTGAGTCAATAATATAGTATGAAAATGGGTACTTCTTCATTTCACCGGTGCAAGTTATAAAGTCGCCAAATGGCATTACTATGCGTAACAAAAAATCACAAAATTTCTGCTTTTTCCATCATTAACTTTCTGTTTTTTCCAAACATTTTAAATAAAAAAAAATATTTTTACAAAATAAAATTTTCAATTAACATTAAATGAATTAAATTAATGGTACAATCCTAGGAGACAGGATTCAATTTGTCACCAAAGGTCCCATACCTTTGGTGACAAACGGGAAAAAAAAGCGTCCAGGCAGAACGAAATGGCAAAATAAGAATTCTAGAAATCGTTACGTTTATCGTATCTAGTGTATCAAAGTAGGATTACCAAGAATGACAAAATTTATAACCAACTAAAATTATTCATGCCAAGGACCTAAAGCACATTTTAACCTAAGATTCAAAACACTGATGACAATTTTTCGACATAATGCAAATGAATATCTAGATCCGTTGTAGAAAAAGTCCTTAATAGGTGAAAATGCGCTTTAGGTCCCCTACTTGGCGCGTTTTCAAAATCGCCGATGCCATGGCGAAAATTCTACGGCTATTTCAAAGTGAAACTTAATTAGCGACCAATGAAAAGACTAAAACAAAAGGATAATTAATGAGCATGAGTGAAAAAGCGCATCAAATTCGCGAGTTGGTGAAGTAGGGGAACTAAAGTGCAATTTAACCAACAAAAGAATATGGAATTAATTTTATAATACACACATACACAATCAGCCAGTTTAACAATATAAAATTCCAAACACGAAAAACAAAAAGCATCATACTTATAACTTAAAAGGGATAAAAAGAAATTATTGGCTGTATCCCAGTGTACGGTGCGCTATTTTTATACAATTAATATAATTATAGAATATACAATTAATATCATTATATAATATAAAATTATATTATTTTATACAAATAATATAATTTTATACATTATTATATACAATTAATTATAATTGTATATATGATTACCGTTGTATATATGCGTACCGTGTAAGGAGCGTACCGTTCACTGGGAATTAACCGAAATTATTAAAGGCGGAAAAAATTATAAGGGTAAGTAAAGTCCAAATTTTAAAATGCAAAATTAAGATTTCATCTTGATTAGTATAAGTTATTCTCTAAAACATAAATAATAACATTTTATCACTCACTTATAATTTTGGCTTCATTTTTTTTTTTTTTTTATTCTTCCATAAAAGCTGATCTTCTACTTTGTAGGTGGAGTTTTTTCTTCCCCAGGTTTCTTTTCTCCTGGTTTTCCTCCTTTATCATCAGGATGTCCGGGTTTTTTTCTCACCAGGTTTTTCTTCAGGCTTTTTAGGATCCATTTCTTCTTCCACGGGAATTAAATACTCAAATGAAAATATGTGATGAATTTTTTGCTTTAAGTAAACTATGCAGTAACGCAGCTTATCAAATCAAAATTAGAATGTGAAATTCTGCAAATTGTCTCACTTCACTCGCGTATCATATCCACGTAGCACCTTCTCACGTGGATGTTCAAACCAGCCTTTACAGTTTTAAATAACTGTAGCAATTTTTACTTCTGGAAACGTCTAGAAATTTCTGTAAAGTTTGGCATAGAGGGCGCTAGTTTCTCAGTTAATAGGAAAATGGTTCCTATCATAACTTACCGCTGTTGTACTTCTTACATGTTTATATTATTGCAGACTAATACAATAATATTCCATGTTTCAAAATTGATGTCGGATTTAATATTGATAGCAATCAAAACATTAATTTATATTCAATGAAACTTACTACGTTATAGATCAACTTCGATTCAAATTAAAGTTATTTCATATTGTAAGTGCGAATGATGAAAACTTTCCGAATTTCAGTAAAAGAAATCATTATAATCATAGAGGTTGCCTTTGACTAAATTTTTAGTCAAAAAGGGAATAGTTATCCGAATTCAGCGACATTAAATGAATGAAACTTTTATTTCTTTTTTTCCAGTTAATAACAATCATGTAAAAATAGGGGAAATGGCGGCATTTTTAAACAACCAAGCTAACAACATTCAAATTAGGAATATACTTTATGGTGCCTCTTTGATTCTCGCAAAGTTGTAATCGCGATTGATCGCCAAGCCGGGCAAACCCCAATCATATTCCGATAGCAACAGGGGAATTCATTGTCTGTGCCAACAAAAATCGCCAATAAAAACGATAGCCAAACAAAAATCGCCAATAAAAACGATAGCCAAACAAAAATCGCCAATAAAAACGATAGCCAAACAAAAATCGCCATGTTTGCCAAGGGGCCACCTTAAAGTATAGTTTTACCATAATTTGACATTGGTAACGAACAAATTTCAAATGGACAGACAGACACATTACACTTGCTTTTATTATCTATCTATAACCCCGGAATCAGCTATCGGCGAGCAGCGATATCGAGAAGAAGTTTTATAAATAATTTTTTTAAAATTTTTCTAATTCAAAAATCGAAAATCGGGCTTCGAGGTCTGGTGGCCAGCCCCCTTGTGCTTCCGTGTAAAAAATTCCAGGTCCCTGCGTGCGATAGATTTGGCTGGAGAGCTCGGTCAGACGGACAGACACATTACACTTGCTTTTATTATTATAGATAGATGTGCTGTATGTATACTTGAGTTCATTTTTCTCGAAGAAATAGGTCTTTTATACATAAATTTAATGTCTACATAATTTTTCAATAACTAATTTTTTTAAATCAAGGCGCAAATAAACCTCTCAATAGAATAAATTAATGATGCTTTAAAAAACCGAGAAACACTTTCTAAAAAGTATATTTAAAAATAAATAAAAATTTCACGTTTATGAAGCTTAAAATAGAAAAATGCTTTGTTATTATTTTTTTTTATAGTTTTTTGTACCTATAATCTAAAAAATAAAATGCATATGGAGATCTTTACACAGATTATTTCTGTTTTAAAAACTAATAATAAAAGTTGTATTGATATATTTTTTCAGTAAAGACGAATTATTTTTGAAATAGAATCTCTGAGCTTTGGAGCACCAATAATGCAAATGTAATCATCCCTCTTAATAAAGAAATATCGATATTTTAAGAGATCCATAATTTTCTTAGAAGGATTTTACTATGAAAGTTTACATTAGCCTCTTTACATTACAATCTTCGCTTAATACATTATTCAAATTGGTACGTGTGATTTGATGTAGCTTAAAAATGTCTTTGTTTTTAAAAATATTGAAATCTATTTAATTTTTTTATCATTTAGAAAAATGAAGATAAGATTATCTATTCAATTTCGTAAATCAGTATATACTTTCAGTATGCCATCAATTAACATTTTAATCAAATTTTTATTGTTTACAAAATATGAATTAGACATTTACAAAAGGTACTAAAGATCAGATACAAAATAATACTTTTTACAAATATACCATTTGATGACAGTTTTACATTATGAGGAAAATTGCATAAGTTACGAATACAATTAAATGAAAAAACTTTTAAAGTTAAAAAATATTTGAACTTTAAAAGTTTTATATTTTAATAGTTAATATAATTTTAATTTGTTTCACTTTCATGAAAATTCAATATTTAATAATCAGTTCAAATTATTACCTGTTCCAGAATTTTCAAATTCTTCGAAAAATAAATGTTTTATGTCTTGAATAATGGCATTTTTTTTTTTGTTTGTCGAAATAATTTCTATTTTCTGTGTCCCACAGACATCTTTCATCTATGAGGATTTTTTTTAAAAAAAAGTTATGGATTATTTAAAATTTATTATACTTACCACTTTATTGATTCATTGAAAATTCCTCTTCCTAGAAAGAAAATTTAATTAAGTTAATGGAAGATATTATTGTTAACACGAGGTATATATGTAAATAAAAAATTTACAAGAACAAAAGGTAGTAAGCAAATACTTATAAATGAAATTCAGGCAATCGCCGGAGACCTTCCAGATATATCTAACTTTTTTGAATTCAAAAAGTGTCGCTTGGATCGCCTATTTTGGGACGTTTTCTGACGACATTCTTCGCCGGTGTCAGTTTTCCAGTGAATTCGCTTGTAGTTTGCGGTGGGCTTAAAAATAACATTTCTAAAGTTTTGGAGACTTAGCTGCCTTTTGGCGATCTTTGGCAAGAAATAGACACTTTTGGAAAAATTTATCAACGAAGCTCTAGCGCCAACATTAAGCGAGATAGCTTAAAAGTTTTCAGAACATTGGCGAAAATCATATATTTTCACGCCAAGTCTATGTAACCAATAAAAGTCAATATGCTCGACATAAAAGCATATATAGTAAAGACGATCAGGCAGGCGATTGAATATTAGTCTAGCGCATAGAAGCTGTTATTTGTCTGACTTCTTTGAGACTTCTGTGCTTGGAAGTTGTTTCCTGCTTCTTTTAGCTGATTTGGAGCTAAGTAATAGTGATTTCTACAGCTGGAATTTTCTGTAACATGTTGAATTTGCTACAAATAAATGTCTTATGATTTTTTAAGTGATTATTTTATCGATGAGGATTAGTGATTATTTTATGTATATATAATTACAGATCTAAGATTCGAAATTGATAGTGAATTATTTTATCCATAATTCCAGTGAGCGATCCTATACGTATATCTAATACAAAATCTTATCTGCAGATGTATAACATTAAAATGAAGTCTTTTTTGAAATCAAGGTATTTTTAATTTGGAAATGAAATGAGATACGATGATACTGAAAAAGTTACATAGAGTTTGTGTTTTCTATATTTTTGTAGGCTTGTTATTGATTTGTGTGGTGAATCTCAACTCATTAGTGAGCATGAGTTTGTCTTAATTGAAAGAAGTCCATTTGTTATCTAATTTTTTCAGGCTAATTTGGATTGCAGAGAAACACAAACCCATTGTGTAGGGTGTACTGTTTAATGTGATTCTATACCAGGGGTGGCCAAGACGTCGACCGCGGTCGACTGGTAAACAACGAAGACATTTTAAGTAGTCCACTCTACCATCCCGATAATGACCTCGGATATTAACAATTTAATTTATGACTTATGACATAGAATCAATGAATTAATTAAAATGAAAATTTACTACAGTATACGCTTGAAAACCCAAAACAAACTGCAAAGATTTACGATTTAAAGATTTATGATTAAAGGTTTACGATTTAAAACCTAAAACGGATACGATTAAAACATTCAAAGAAACTATAGAAAGGTATGCGTATCAATTAAGAAAACATGAATTGAGAAACTTCAAAAACGAAGAGAAGAGTGCATCCATAATCCAAACCGAGATTTCGAAAATTTTGCTTAACACCTACTTGTTTTGTTTGATGAATTGGAAAGAAGATTCACTGACTTAATTAGGTTGAAATTAATAAATTTTATGATATTTCCATTTAATGAAAATGTCAACATTGTTGGACAACGTATCTGAAAAAATAGGACATTTAATAGATATCACATCAGTCATGGTCGAGGAAGAAATTATTAAATTAAGATGCGATATATTTCTTAAATCCAGAGCATATTTAGCGATATTGATTTTTGGAAATTAATTTCTGAGGAAACGTTTCCAAATATTTACAAATTGATTTTGTATTTGAAATCATACTTTGGATCGAGGTATCTTTGCGAATCTGCTTTTTCAACCATGAACCAAAAACAAACATAGGTCACATTTAACAGATGAACATTTAATTTCGTGTGTATGCATTGCACTAAGCTCGTACCAGCCACAATATGATAAACTTGTCGCAGATATACAGTGCCAAATTTCAACTAAACGAAGTGAATAGGATGGTCAGTTTTTGATATATGAATACTTTGACTATTTTACTCTGTAAATTTTTGCTTTGTAAATATTAATATTAAGTTCCTTTTTTTTTTTCCTTTTTATTAGAAAAATTACATAATTTATCATTTTTTCTTGTTACCGAAAATAAATATGTACGTTAATTTAGCTCTGCCATTGGTAGACCGCCTTCTATTTTTTAAATGTGGAGTAGACCCCGGATTCCAAAAGTTTGGCTACCCCTGTTCTATACTATGCATAGTAGTGACAAATATTGTCTTATCAATGGCTCCTGTACCTATAAATTAAATGTGTGTTGAGATCGCTTGTTGATTCTGTTTGTCTACAATAATTAATATACTATAATTGCTTTATTAGTCTGGCCACTGATCTTTAGATAGTTGATTGATTGATTCTATATTGTTTCCAGGATCGTGAAAAATCAGGATGTTGAACGTTACAAAACTTATAATAAAAATATTATTTACTTCATGGAAAGGATGTTTTTTTTTTTCTTTTGTGTATTCTACAACATAACAGATAACGCGCAGACATTTCCGATCGTCTTTTTTGTTATGAAAACAAATCATATCAAAGTTCTGAGAATTATTTTTCGTCTGTACTTTTATTTATCTTCTATGATTCTGCTATATATTCATTTAACTTTTATAACTGAATATTATAATTGTAATTTATAATATGATATTAACATCAAATTGTTTTGGTTATTTATTAACATCAAATTACGACAAATTATTACTTAAAATACTTTCATTCACTTTTGCAGCGGAAATCAGCCTCCCTAATTCAATTGGCTTTCAAAAATTATAATTTTACTCTACCTCCTTAATCTTATGCTATATATAATTTATGTATATTCGTAATTCAGAAGAAATACATAATTAGAGAAAAATATATTTTTTTAAATAGAAAAGCAGAAGTAGAGCAAGGCAACGCAAGAATTTATATGTAAATTTTTTCCGACTAGAATACAATTCTGTATTTGGAGTGCATTTGTTAATTTTCTTTATTGAATTAATTAATCTTCATTATATAATTAATTGTAATTATAATGAGAAAACTTTGTTTCTTATGCACTTAAATGTAAAGTTCCTCACAGTAACAAATGAATTCATCAAAAAACATTTTTGAAAGTGTAAATCTATATTTTAGCTGACTAAATAAAGTGTGGTGTTAATAATGTTGTGTCATTAAATATTATTTCTGCTGATACTATGTATGAAATTAACTTCTTATTCTTTAACATTTTTATATCACACAGGAAATGTTTTCAGACCTCAAAAACATGTCAGAATACTAAGTACAAATTTGAAATATTGAGAAAATGTAATTTCTATTTGCTTCAAAGTATTCTTATTTTAAAATATTTTAAGTTATATTGAAAGTTATTTCTTAGAATATGAAATTTAGCCTGTAAAAGTTTTTATAGAATAAAACAAATATACTGCAGGAATGTTTGTTGAAAATATTGTAAAATGTTTTTTTTTTAATTGTTCAGATTGAAAAACAGCATTTGGATTTTATTATGTATAATGAGTGTATTTAAAATGCACCATATTTTTTAAATTATACAGTTTTGTAATATCACTTTTGCTTTAAAAATGTTCCATAAAATAATCTACAAATTATGTGCTCTCAAGTTTTTAATTAAGATATCGTACGTCATCATCAATTTACTGCTCTTATTTCTTATGTCCCAACATTTGCGTTAATTTTCATGCGTAAAAATTAAACCATAGAAAATAATCTAAGCAAATATTTTCCATTATTTATTCACTACTTTTATTGTAGTATATACATTTAAAATTTTTCCTTTGTTCTTATTTTTCAAATATATAGTATATTTAAGAAAATATTATAATATATAATTATTTTTTCAGCTAAAGTTTATGAATTGGAGATGATAATAAACGTAATCCTTAAACAAAAATGTATCATAGAATAGGAAAGTTAAAAACATATTATCTCATCAAGATAACATATAGTTATTGTTTGCAAACGCTGTGTGATAATTAAGAATCAAATGTAGATTTACATGATATAATAATTTTATTTTATATATGTATTTAAGCATAGATCGTTAAGTAGAATCTATCTTTTAAGCCATTCATATCTCAGTTTATATAATTCCTCATCTCATGTTAATAGAATATGGTCTTCAACATTTTTCAAATTTAAAATTGCTTTAGCTTACTATAGTCACAAGGAGACATAATTTCAAAAACCAGAATTAAATAGTTATAATGATATAAATATTAATTTGAAATAAGTCATTAGTTACATAAGATAGAAAATACTTTGGTTAATGAAGTATTTGCTTTCATGGTAATGATAAAATACACTTACTGAGGCATATCTAGGGGATTACACATAAATGGTTTACAGCATAAAAATGATTTTAATTAGATAACTATTGTAATACCTCCTTCCTAATAATGCAATAAATACTTTTATACTTGAATAGAGAAAAAATTCAAAGCAAAATGATTTTACGATTTGATTTCACCATTCAATTATAAGACTGTTTGCTAGAATCATAAAAATGTGAGCAATGTGAGAAATATATAAATATCTTTATATCTTTGGAAATAATTATGGGAGTTTAAGATATTTTAAAACTTGGAGATAAAAACTTTTGCTCCAAGATGCATAAATTTTAAACATTAAAGGTGAACTAAAATACGAAATGTACTAACATTACTACACTGCTGGCCACCTTAAATGCAACGCCCTGAAAGAAGCATGCAAATTGCATGAAATTTACGACATGTATTAGCAGAGGTGAGATATGCAAATGATTAGAATTTTAGCGCAGATGCTTATCACGCACGCCAGTGGCACCACTTCAAAGCACCGATTAAGGCTTGGAGATTTCGACTATTTTAAATACAGCAATATTGTTTTTCTTGTGGATTTTTTTTCAAAAAACCGATCAATTATACCTCGTAGAAAACAGTAATCATTTTTTGATCATCAGTATCCGAGTTAAATAGAGGAAGGATAATGTGGCCTACCAAGATTGTGGATTACCTTTCAGGGAAATTGGTAGTCGTGTTGGAAGAAACAAAACAACTGTAATGCAGATATGTGATCGTTGGATGCAGGAAGCTACGACGGACCGACGTGTTCGATCGCATCCACCTCAGAACACTACTTCGCGTGATGACAGGCAAATTTTGCGCATGCCAGTTACTGATAATTCAGCCACATCAGGAACCATAGCACAGCACATTCAGTTTGTAACGCATCATCCAGTGTCTGCGCGTACCATTCGACGCCGTTTACAACAGAGTGGTCTGTCCGCAAGACATCCATTATTTCGTCTACCCTTGACGCCGAACCACTGACGTTTCCTCTGCCAATGATGCGATGAAAGAAGGAAGGAAAGGTGTAATGGAATGAAATTGTCTTTACTGACGAGTCACGCTTCTGTATGCAACCATAAAATGATTGACTCGTTTGAGACTGGAGACATCGTGGAGAGAGAAATCTGAACAGTTGCGCTATGCACCACCACGCTGGTCCTGCATCGGGTATTATGGTATGGGGCAGTATTGGACATCACTTTTGCACTCCTCTAGTACACATTGCCGGTACTTTAAACAGCCAGCGCTACATATCCGAGGTGTTAGAGGCAGTTGACCTTCTTTACTTTCAGGGCTTGTCCACACCCATATTTCAATAGGATAATGTGCGACAAAAGGGGTCTTCGTCAATCGCCAGATTTAATTACTTCCTTGGTTTCTATGTAAACCATGGAAAACATGTGGTCCATGGTTTACATAGTAACCATGGACCACATGTTTTCTATTGGTGCACTCTCCGGATCTTGCACCAATAGAAAACATGTGGTCCATGGTTGCTCAACTATTGATCTAGATTATATCCGCAGCTACCACAACAGATCAACTTTGGCATTGAGTGAAATCTGCTTGGCGTATTGTATCACAAAAACTCATTCAAAGTCTTTTTGAATCAATGTCGAGGTGTGTGGCAGTAGTGATCTCCAACATTCGAGGCTATTATGGATACTGATTTTGTCAGGAATCACAATTCACAGAAGTCTTTAAATTTAATCATATAATATTTGGTCTAAATGTTATCTGTAAAATAAATTTTGTTGTGACATCTCTTGTGTTTCTTGCTGTTGTAATTTGGGTGGCCATCAGTATATATAGGTTTAAATTAATTTCTTCAGAAACGATTTTTTAAGACAGTTGTATACGTAACTGCATAATTGATACTTATATATTGGGCTGAGCTGAGCTGTATCAATTTTAATAATCATGAACACTTACCCTACAATTGCAATTTTCGCATATAGGAGTTGCAAAATACTTACCGGATGCAATTCTAGGTCAGATTATATGTAGTTTCCTCCCAAATGATTCACCATCAGAGACTAATTTATTTTTTCTATATCCTGATCATCTTCTATAGAATCTGTATAGAAAATGATTTTTCTTCTATTTGACAAAAGTCTGTTGTCATTCTCATTTAAAATATAGGAAAAATTAATAGAGATGATTTGAGATTTCATCTTTAAAAAGCTGCCTTTGTAAGACGATTGAAATCATAGTTACTTATCGTCTCGTTTTCTATTTAAAAAATGAAAAATGTATCTCTAATCAGCAGAGTGGTTTCCGTCAAGGTGGATCTACACTAAAAACATTATTAACTTTGAAAACGACATAAAAATCACTTTCGTTCGTAAGAAGTATCTTTTAATTTTCGTAGACATCAAGAAAGTCTACGATCAAATCTGACGTTTTGGAATTTTCCGGGTATTACATGTCTGTAACCCGGGTGGGAACCTAGTTCTTTTTAATCAAAAATTCCTACCTAAAAAAGTTAAGTTTTAAAGCAAGCATTGAGTCTACCTTATTTAGAACATTTGTTCAAGCCGAGGACGCTTCTAAAGATAACGTACTTAACGCGACATTCTTTGTCGCTTATATTTCCAAGCTTTTATCTATCTTACCTTCTTGTGCTAAAAGTACGCTTTGTGTTGATGACTTAGAGTTTCCCGTCAAAGTTCAGATAAACATTTAATTGAACTGGAATTAAAGACGTCTACAAATCAGATTATTAATGGTGAGATAAAAAAAGGGAATTTCTTCTGCCAACTAAAAGTAGTTGCACCCATTTTTGTAGGAAGCGAGGCCTCCAACCTGATCCAATACTCAACTCCATGATGTATTTTTCCTATAGTTAACAAGATACGATACAATGGATTTAATTATTGATACGATATATTTTTTGCTGTATACATTAAACTTGCTCAAAAAGAGTGTGAAAAATCTCTTAATATATTAAAGTTCTTTCCAACACTTTTTGAGGTGCTGATTGAATTTCATTATCTAGGACACATCATTCAGTTAGTCTCCTGTCTATTAGGACAATATGGCCAATTTTTATGGTGCAAATTCTTCCCTTTTGTGTTAGGATTTAAGCTATTTTAGAGTAAGGCAGTCTTCATGTAACTCCAGTTGAAAGTGCTGACTTCGTTTTCCGCAAGCAAGCTGTTTCGATGATTTAGCTCTGTTTAATAAAAAATATACTGCTATTATAATTTCCAAAGAGATTTATGACTTTCATCACAATCAACTTTATGATTATAACACTATTTTGATACTGACCATCAAAATGAGGAGAATGCGTTGGATGAGATATTGCTTACGGTACTACCTATAGTTATGGTCTTCCTTTTGCCTGTTCTATTTACACTGCAGAAGTTGTCACTATTTTGAGAGCTCTTCAAGTATTTTCGCAGGGATAAATTTTGTATTTATAATAATAATATGAACACTGTACAGAAACTTAATTTTTCTAATTACTATTATCCTGGGATCAATAAAATCTTGTTTGTTTTGAAAGAAATGTCTTATAATGGTCTCAGATTCTGTATCCAGTCATGTTAATATTATTGGCAAAAATCTAGCTGATTTCACTGCTAAAGAAAGTTAAGGTCCTGTTAATCAACCAGTCATTTATGCCCACATCAAGTATTCAGTCTCTGGGAATAACCATTCTGTTTGGCAGAATTCCTGTACAAATGGCAAAATGTTCTGTATCAAATCTCTTATTTGAAATTGTAATATTATCCCATATTGGCGCTCTAACTTCATCTTATCTCGATACGGATTGATCATATTCATTTGACACATAGTTATATTTCATTTAATGAACCAGCACTTTTATGTTAGAGTTATAAATGAGTTTTAATCATATATCATATTAAAATTAAGTGTTCTTGTTTTAATTACTATCGTCTTACTTTATTTCATAGCATTGTCTTAAATTTACAAGACTTAATTGGGATAACCCACTATCTAAATCTCTTTGCTTTTTCAAGGACTATTAAAGTTTTGAACTGCCTTTTATGATTCTTCTTTGTTCTTTTTTTTCTTATGTAAGCTTTAAATTTGTACTTTTTTACTGCTATAAACCTATATTTTTCCATTTTTTTGTTATTGACACTTAATTATATTTTTTATTCCTAATTTGCTAGAAATTTAACCATTTGTTCTGCGCAGTATGTTCTTTGCTTGTATTTTGCTTCAGATAAAAAATATTCTCTATGTATTAGGAAAATTCCTTGCAATGTAAGAAAGTTATTGATTAAATCAAAATCTTTTCAAATAAACTGCACTTAATTAAAAGAGTAGAATTAAAACACATTTATGGTAAAACAATTCTAATCAAAATGTTTATTGAAAGCAAATAACTTTTAATGAATTTTCAGATGCTCATATTAGAAAAAAGCATAAAAATGAAATCCTTGATGCATAACGTTTTTTTGTAATTATTAATTTTTAAGTTTATTTCACTTCAAAATATTTCCTGCTGGTAATGTATATATGACTACATTTTTTAAAAAATTAATATACATTTTAATAAAATGTATAAAATATTTAAAATTTATGAAAAACTATGAAATAAATAAAAAAATAAGGATATAAATGAAAAATTAATACCAATAGAATTTTTGCTCCCTTGAAAATTCCTTTTTTAAAGTCTCATTTAGATTATTTTTCTAAAAATCTTGCTAAAATATTTGAACTAATTTATAAAAGATTTGACCAAGACACCCCTATCTTTGTAACCCGTAGAAGGAGCGTCCCAAGGTGGCGAATAGGATAATGCCTCCATTAGGGATTTTTCGTTGGGTGGTAGAAGAAAAATAAAATACCTCAGGCGGACCAACAGGTAGAAGTCCAACATCCTCTGAGGTTCTGGCAACTTTTCTCCTCCATGAGTGGTGCAATATATTGTAGTCTAGTCATAATACCATTAAGTACGGAACAGTGGACAAGACAACAATAACCAAGACATCGAATCAATTGAACTTAGAACATATAATATTGATGAAAGATTAAAAGGATTTCAGATTACATTTAATTGGTATACTATAGCTTGAATCTTTTAAAATATCATTATATGAACATCTATTGAATAAAAACAGAAATTTGCGATGATAAGTTAGAGCTGTGATTTGTTTTTTAATGTTCCCTTTAGACTATTTTTATAAAAGCTTTTGTTATATCCTGAAGTGCCTAGTTATAAGCATTAAATAAATTAAATTTAGATAATGAGGTAAGCTGGATTATGAAAAGTGCACTTGATAGAAAGTAATTTTTGAATGGTTTGACAAAAAAAAAAAAGACTATAAATAAAGTAACCCCGTCAATTATCAATTATTTAAAAAAAAAAAATCGTAAAAAAATATAAAATGTGTAGTTATTTTCCTAAATCACTGTTATATTATTCTTTTTTATTGGGATTGAGGTATTATATTTTAAAGTTTATATATTTAACTCTAAATGATAAGATAGAGAATAAATTACTAACTGGTGCATACAGAACGTTGTACATACCATGAGGTGTGAACAGTGTGCTGCATGTGCTCAACCTACAAATGATATTCGTATTTAAAATATAACATTTTTTTTTGAATAATGTTCCTACCTTTCGAATTTAATGATCTACGGAGAGCACTGAATTCTCACAGTAGAGTATATTCGTACCTTTCACTAAATAGCAATTTTTGATATACGTAACATCACATTGACCCCCTCCCTGAAGTTATTTGAATTTATCCATCGTAGAATAAATTTGAATAATCTAAAAAGCAACTTACTTCCATAGGTATATTTACATTTGATAAGGTACTTTCTAAAGGCAGCAAGGAAGTCAAATGATAAAAGTTATGTATGCCCTCTATCAACAAAGATTTTATTTTAAAATTTGATCGGTAGATTAAAAATGGAACATTTATAAAGATCTTTCAGATTAAAAATTTTAATATTAACTACTTGAAAATAAATTTTTAAAAAATTATTAGTACAGTTATTGAACATAATAATGCAGATATTCTCAAATATATTACAATCTTTAACATCTGAAATGGAAAAAAAAAGTTGCAATAGTTATTATAAACAACAATATTGATATCATTTTAACAAGAAATATGTCAGACGAAATTTCTGTCAGCCTGAATGATTTCTTGGTATAAGTTCTACTTGCTTTAATTTTAATAGGTATATTTGCAATGACTTTTGGTAGATTTGACGGATGATTTTTGCGCAAGAAATAATATGAAAGTGTTGCTACAGATAATGATTCTAGATTATTAAGATAGTTTAACTGCTGAGTAGATTATGAGAGAAAATAATTTAATTATTATAGTTCTGCTAAAACTCTTTTGATAATTAAACTCTCCCACATATTTTCTAGAAATCAGCAGATTCGCATACATACTACTCACTCTTATCTTTTATAAGGGCTGAAAAATTATAAGAGAAGAAAATATATCACATCACACTCCAATCGAATTTACTTCAGTGCGAAATTCCTTAATTACATTTTTATTGAAATTATAAGATTGGCTTTCAAAAGTAGTTTGAATGCTATTTAGAGTTGTTTTGCAGAAGTAATTTTAATAATATTTAAATATTCCTAATTGTTAGATAAAACTGCAAAGGATTCCATGAACTTATAAAGCATGGTAAAATTTTCATTTTCACAAATCCTATCTTCTAAGAAAGTTATATATCTACCATAAATTTTGTGGTTTCTTATTAAGAATCAAGAACTATACTTCGGTTGGAATAATAAATTAAGGGAAATTAAGAAGCTTGCATCAAACACAGGCTGGTTCAAAAGTTTACACTGATATAATAATTAATCAGAAAATTAAAATATCTAAATTTTAAATGCTAGATTTATTTCATTTAGCAAAACATTAATAAACTAAATACTTAAAATTTTACTCTTTCCTCAGATCACAATTATGGATTATGCTATGACAAGGATATTGTGATCTGGGATATTAATATCCCAATCCTGTGAATATTAATCATTTTTATTAAGTGTTATTTTAAATTGTAATTACATAATTTTGAATATAAAATTAGAATAAAGCATCAGATAAACTGTAGCATTGATATATTTTTAAAATTATATATAAATAATTAACTTTTGAACATTTTATAATATCCTATTGAAATGATGATTTCATTAATTAAAATGATGATAACTTTCTGAATAAATAAGAATTATAAATTTCTTGTTTATTATTTGAAACTTTTATATGAGTTTCGGGTTTAACCCAGAAGACAACCCAGAAGTATTTGGTATTTGGACGTAGAAGTATCAGAAGTATTTGAACTAAATTACTTTCATGTTTTAGCTAACATGGTATTATATTTTATAAGACATTACAATTTGAATATGCTAACTGAATAAGAAGTTAAGATTTATTTATTTAACTATGAATTATATAACAATGAATTTCATAATAAAAAATTATTCTCGAAGAAAAGGTTACCTAATTTGAAATATATATAAATTCGAAAATACAATTCAAAGAAGTATAAAGTTTTCTTTAAAATAAAAATGTTTTTTTTTGTAATTATTTTCCATCTAAGTTAGCATCAAATTTTACATTCATGTGAAAACAATATGAAACGAATCAAAAACAAGAACACGAATTTCAAATATTCTGAAATACAGATTAAAACTCAAGGGACTTAACTCGAGATTTTTACTTTTAAATTGAAAATATTTTCGAGAAAAATAGATTTCTTTTACGATGCGAAAGTGAAAAGATAGAGAAGTGGATTTTAATAATCCAATTTATGTTTGTTTCCTGAGATTGAGGAAAGTAGTTTTTATATTACTTCAGACAAAATAAAAATTGCGTATGCAATGTCTATCAGATTTGAATATGATTTAAATATTATGAGATGCCATTATCAATATTTTGTATTGGAACTACTTTTATGATACCTAATGTACTCCAAGGATAACAAATGATGATATAAAATGCGTTATGAATGAATGAAATATTGTTATAACAGTGACAATAAAATAAGATAGGATAAAAAATATAATTTATATCATAATGGATTATTTTCAAAAATTACGTACACTATGATGGAATTTCCATTTTATTTCCTTCAAGGTACAAGTAGCGAAATTATTTGCAGCATTCCCAAAAGTTTTGTTTCCCATTCATACATCTGGAACATTATTTCTGTACTTCCGGAATCTGGCTGAATATTTGTAAGCACCTTTCACTAGGAGCCTTGATCATGAAAATGATGAGAATGTGCTAGTGAATAGAAACCTGATGAGATATATGGTGAAAGAAAAAAAAAAAAAAAAGAGAAAATTTAATGAAAATACCTTTGGGAATGTTTTTGGCACCATTTCTGAGGGCTTTCTGAAATGCGATAGACTACATTCTATTGCTTTCAGACGGTTGTTAGTAATGATGAAAAAATCATAAGCAACTCTGTCTATGAGATAGAGAATCTATAAAATAAAGTGGTAATGCAGTATATGTATCTTTATACTTATTATTTTACTATATATATATATATATATATATATATATATATATATATATATATATAATGGCCAAGTTAAAATTTTCTACTTATCACGAGATAGTGATTCCCTAGTAAATTTTAAAATTATAAGAATATTGAAGTTTTGCATGTTACATGAACAGTTAAAATTAAATCACAAAAATGGTTTAAAAAAAGAAGTTTCTAGATGTTTGGAATATATTATATCATTTCACATGAATACGGTTATTTAAATCCAAAATTTAAAAGAAATTTTATTCAAAGAACGATAGTCTAATTAACTAAATTTAGGTTTTTATTTAAAGCCTTAAATACATGCTTCTATAGTAACTTAATTAGTAACTATATAATATTCTCAGGATACTAAAATCAAAACATGTGGTGTCTATTTTATCCCAAATTTCAGCATTTTTCTGCAAATTTCAGGAAAAAAATCCGCTAAACATACGTTAAAAATATCATAACGCATTTGCTTATTCGACTGTGAGATGTAGGAATTAGTTTCCAACTGATGTAATCTCAGAGACAATCAATAAGAGACATATCTGGAAAAACAGACAGTGGAGGAGTGTGATCATCAAGCACTTTGATGGGGCCTTTGACCCACGAGTTCTTTCAAAGAGGTTAAGTAAACAGCCTAATGACCTAAGGCTGTTATAAGTCATTTTAATATTGCTTTACAAAAGAAATTTTCAAAGATAATGGCAATTATTCATGTGTAGCAAGGGAAGAAATCCAGAAAACTCTCAAGCACCTATCCGAACAGCTATGTAGGTAGAAGTACAATATTAATCTCCTATTGTCTCATAAATTATTGAATAATTTATTCTGTGGAAGGAATTCACTTTAATATGATCTCATGAGAGCATGTAAGCCTTTAAAATTAAATTGAGGTTGGATATTTCTGAGGTCGTTCTCTAAATTTATCTTTTTATATCACAATACTTTATATGTTTATTACCAATATAAAGAATACAAGCAAACATACTTCAACTTTGAAAGAATATTTTATTGCTCAAAATTCATGAGTTATTACTCATGAAGAGCTTCAATGAATCAATGAGACAGTCAATGTCATAAAAGTAAACGTTCTAGTATAATGCAGTGACCGTGTCTTAAAGATGTTTATACTTATTATTTATTGATCTAAATAATTTTTAAAGTAATTTGTTACATCATTTTAGACATGTTTGTTATTGTAAATTTTTAGATTGAATCTTCTGGGATTATTCACAACAATGGGGAACAGCCGTTGACATTCGAAATACTCTGTGTTTGTGATACATCTTGTACAATTTCTAGAGTATACTAGAGTATTTTATTGTGTATGTTTATTAATTTTTCAATTATATTTCATTTCTTTTGATAACAAAAACTATTTTTGTTAAGAATTTTGTATAGTTTTAAAAAATTAACCATCTACAGCATTACTATTTTTCTTAAATAAATTTTTTGAGTTTAGTGGATTCTTCAACATACAATCACTAATTAATAGGGTAAATGAGTAAATATTTATCATCAGATATAAATTTGAAATTAGGGAAAAAAGCTCAGATGTAAATTGCTAATGTTATTTGCTAATGTTATTAACTAATGTTTTAACTAATGTCTTTTGTTAATTTGTTATTAACTAATGTTATTTGAAATAATGAGTATTGTTCAGGACTCAATTTTCGAATGGCAAGGTAATATATATATATATATATATATATATATATATATATATATATATATATATATATATATATATATATATATATATATATATATATATATATATATAATTCAGTACCTAATGTTAAATTACTTAAATTTATAAATGCACTACTTGAGGTACGAAATAATTATTTTCATAGTTTCCTTCGACAGTTAATTGGAATATAATAAATTTTATTGAATTTAAGTACTCAATAAATATCACAGTTTAGTTTCCCATGAAATATCAAACTATTACCTTAAATACATATTTAAAGCAAACACAAAATTTCTATATTTCGCACACTTACGGACTCTATGAAAGATTCTCTGAAGTCCTATCTAGAATTTGGTGTTGAAATAATTTAATAATTTCAAAAGTTTCGGAAATGTTGTATTTGAAAAAGATGTGTTAGTATTTTTTAATCGGTTTAAAGTAATATATTACTCAAAACTTCAGTATGATTCATTGATTTTATGATTATTTTGAATAAAATGAAACTATGTATATTCAAATTGCATTTAAAGCAGTTACTTGCATTGTTAACATTTAATAAAAAATGTAATATATACATATACATATATTATATATATATATATATATATATATATATATATATATATATATATATAGATAGATAGATAGATAGATAGATGTTTTCAAGATATATCCTTGTAGGGATTTAAATTATATATTAACACAAAAATGGAAAAATAAAAAATATACTTGAAAATTGAAGATGAGGTATTACCGAATAATTATAGTGATGTGTGCCTTCCACAAACAGACATTGATACTCATATTTATATGATTTGAATTTATTTTATTATTCATATTTATATTTTACGTATTTATATTTCTGATTTGAAAATATTGGAAACTAAGAATATTTACACCAATATTGTGAAAAGAGATAATTAAATAAGAATAATATTTTAAAAATTAACAGTATTTAAGTACAATAAAAGAAACACATTATAAAACATGGTACAGCATTCCCTAAAAAAACATGTTATTAACTTAAATCATGTTGAACTATAACTTATTTTGTTAATTAACTTAACATGTTAATTAAATTATAACTTAAATCATGGTGAGAAAATAAAACTAAAATATTATTTAAATACAAATTAAGATAAAGAAGAGCTTACTATTGATTATTACTTTTGCTATTTTAGTTTATTTAAATAAAATTGCAACCTGACGATCTGGATACGCCAAGATTTATCATAGGTTACAGTTTTATATATGATCATAAATTTTTGCCTTGTTTTGAGAGGAGTTTATGGTTGATAAAATCTTGGCATTTGAGCCAAACTAAAAAGCAAATAATTGTTATTCTTAGACTGTTGTTTCTTCAGGCGCAAAAACCGTTAGTCAATAATTTAGCAAGCAAATATTAAACATGTTTTCAGCACCTTAAATGCAAAGAGTTGTTGAGGAATTATTTTTAATATTCATTTACAGTAAGATGGGAAAATTTCATAGATTTTAATCATGCAAGTTTTGTCTCTGTGCTTGTTTGTAGAATATTTTTAAAACATAAGTTAGATTCGCTTTGCACTTTAACTTTAGTGAACAATGCTAATTGATATTAAAATAAAGAGAAAATAAATCATTTGAATTTCCCTTTCAGACCATGATTTGTACAAAAGATTTAAATAATTCTTTATAAATGAGATGTTAATATAGCATATCATTAATAGCTACTTATTTATCAGCAGCTCTTGCTCCTTATTTTATTTTTTTTATTGGGCATGTATCAAGCAATGAAACTTCCTTGTAGATTATTATAACTTTTGTGGAAGTTTCATGAAGTAGTAGCTGCGGACAAGAATTACATCGCAAGATATGGGGGCTGCTAAAAAAACTAACAAGTCTTAACTTAAATATTCATTACATTGAAATTTTTATAGGAATTTGTATTGAGTAACTAGAATACGGTTTATTAGAGCATACTCATGATTGAGATATAATGATTAGTATAATGTCCGACAGCTAGATGAATTGATTTTGATCAATGTTCTTTGATATTCTGAAAAAAATTATGGAGAGAAGGTCTTTGTATACAAGATGTTCTAATAGCCTAATGTCTATGTGTTGGCATTAGTTATGTTGAAAGATATTGTTAAGTATCATGGTTTCTTCCTTGTGAACCTCATGACATTAGCTAGCTTTATGACATAGCTGATCATGGCTAACTTTAATTCAAAATACTATGTTTATTTGGTTTTTGATGGATATAACGCTTTGTCTATCTATGAACTTCAGGGTTTCTTCACACAATTTGGGTGAAATTACTGGGCATCTTATGGTATATGTCTTTCTGCAGGTTGAAACTGATAAAAAGTTATACTTTGAATTTTTTTGAAGATTATTCATCATAATCAGTCAAATTTTCAGACAAATATCAAAATTCAGAAGAAATTTTTAATGATTCCTGTTTTTTTATTTACATGATTTAACTATTCGCTACAACTTATTCAAGCTAAAATTACGAAAATTTTCTTTTAATCAGGTATTTTCTTCATTTTTATCAACATCCCGTATCAAATTTTATTCACATTTTAATTTAATGACATATTTTTAGTTTAAAAATATTTTGCAACCCATAATTTTAAAATTAAACTTACATAATAAGCATATATCTATTACCACTTACTACTTTGAAATAACATAATGTCAAAATATGCATGAAAGTTAATTATTAAAGGCTAATTTTTCCTTTATGAAAACCAAATTAAATAGGTTCTAATGCATTTTTCATATACTTTTTAATCAAGATGAAAGAGTGAATTGTTACACAATTCGTAAATTTGAAAGCATTATCTTACCTTCCATTTTTTTTCCATACATCTTTTAGAGATATTTAGTAATTAAATGTACTATTTGTTGAATATAGAGTTTGTTAACTATAAGTATCAACTATAGAAAAACAAACATATATGATAGCGAAATTATAATTAACCGTAATGAAATACAATTTAAATTGCTTATGTGTGTGTGATCTTAAGGACTCGAATAAGATAGTAAAACTTATGATTAGTTATAAGTATAGTAATACTTATAATACTTTATAACATAAGTTTTAATAGGACTTAGTGCTGATTTAATAATTACTGGAGAATTTTACTGCTAAGAATCCCCAGGATTTTCATATCTAATGGGAAAATATTTAAAAACTGTAATGCATCATAAATATTTTTAGACGTATCATTAGAAATTGATTTTGCAAATAGTATGGATTAACTATTTTTAGATAAATTACGGAATATTTACCTCAAAATCAATGATATATATATATATATATATATATATTTATATATAAACTATTATTTACTTATGTCAACTGGGTACAAATGTGAGTACAGATAGTGCTAGATTGTTAATTTTAAAAAAGTACGGTTCTTTTTGAAGCTTATTTAAAATTAGAAAGGTCAATCATTTTTATTATCTTTAATGTGAAACTTTGGTGTTTGGGAACGAGCACAGTTTATTCCCATAATGACATACGTTTTAATGATTCTTATCACGAATTCATAAACTTGGGTTTGAATAAAATCATGAACGAAACAGAGTTGAAATTAAAATTTATGACTGTTGCTTGCTTCAATGTGAAGTGAGAGAGAATTGTAACAGTTATATATTTCAGAGGATGAAAGACTCAGTTTAAACAATGTTTTAGTATTCATGCAGGATTCAACTAAATATTGCAAATATTATCAAAGATTTTATTCTAAATTAATCAAATTCTTAGTATGTATGACGATAAAATTATGTTCCTAATTAAATATTTGTTGTCCTTAATTTTGTTTAAATTTTAATATATATAACAGAATTTTAAAATATGTATAACAGTTTAACAGATTTTTTAAAATTTAATAGGTGTTTTTTAAAAAAATAATAATCTCATAATTTACAACTTTTTGTTTCTAATTTCAAGTTTAATTTAGAAGATGGAGCAGAACATTTGTACGCAAGCTATTCGAGTTTATTTTGTGGAGAACCAACAGCTATGAAGGAAATATAGTAAAATGAAGACAGGAAAGTTAAAAAACTTTAATCAAATGTACTTTTCAATAAGTTTAGAATAACTTATTAAGCTGTAAAATAAAGGCAACAGAATAAATAGATTAACAATGATCTAACGATATCTTTCGCCTTTTCAGAGAGAAATTTCTTTTCGAGTATTTTTTAGGCAAACAAAATTGGCTTGAAACAACTTTTTTAAAGATTTTATCGCGTAATAACAAACGGATTATTGATTAATCTATCAAATCATAAAGACATATGCAAATGATTTTATTGTGAAAAGAATATTGCTAAGATTCAAGTTAATATAAGCACATTTTCTAATAGTTTTAGACTAGGTGTAATTGAGCCTTTTATATTTTTTATTCAATATTACATTTTGGTCTGTAATAACATTTTCTAATTAACAACGTGTTCTATTATTGTTTAATTTTATGTCAAATGTATTCAATTCGAAACAATCAAACTATTAGTTTTACTTTATAAGCTTTGTACTTTAAATACTAATATTAAAAAAAAAATTGACAAACTATATGAGTCTTGTCTACATGGAAATCATTACAATTTTCACTAATCCATTCCAACTATAATATTTAATATATAAATAATGATCATAATATAAAAAGACAACTTTGTCTCATACAGAATATATTACTTTGCCATACAAATTAAAATATCGTATTTGAAATACAATTGTTACTTCACTTTTAATCTCTAACACACTATACTCATTCTACAATGATGTTGTTTCCTTTTTTAATAAAGAAAATCGAAATTTTCCGTAATTATTAATTTATCTTTGAATAAATATTTCCTATTAATTCAGGTTAATTTTATTTTTAATAAACTTGTAAAGAATATAAGGATTTAAATCTAGCAATATTTTTTTTAAAAAAGGATTGGAATAGCATTATATTAAGAGAGTATATTGGAAAAAAATAATTATCTTTCCAATTTTTCAAATAAGAATTTAAATTTTGCGCTTTGAAATAAAGTCCACATTTTTTGTAATATTAGGATTTCAGAAATTTTAAGTAAATGCTAATGTAACAGAAAAAAGTAGGAATTAAATATTACCTTTAAGTTTTATATTTAAAAAAACAGTTTGTTTTTTTCTTTTCTTCTCTCTTTCTTATCAAAATGTCTAAAATGCTTCTTGTCTAAAAAGTTATTAATAATAAAATAACTTTACTAATAAATTGTATTAATCAACATTAATGCAGCAAATTTTGAAAAATTATTATAGAAAATATTACAAGCTTATCTATTTCAGTAGTTTGATTTGAATTTTAAGGTTTTATTTAAATCGTTTTATGATATTATATTCTTGTCTTGTTATTTTAAATCATTAGTAGTCTATAAACACTAATAATTGTAAGCCATAATTAAACTGAAAATTAAGAAATGATTTTGATAACAGTAAGCATCTTCTTCAACAAAACTCTTCGTCATACACTTTTACAGTTGGATCTTTGTTAGAAATCAATCAATCGAGACTGATTACAACTAATCCAAGTAGCTGCGAACTTTTGAAAACAATGCGTAGATGTTATTCTTTCAGAAAATAAAAGCAAAGTAATACTAGACTCAACATCATCGTAAGATACAGTGGTATATGATAGAAATATTGCCAAAGACGTTAGTAACAAAGCTGCTTTTTATGAAAAAACCAGACTTCTACCAGAATCCTATAGCCGCTTAGAAACTCAGCTATCATATCTGGACAATGATGAACAGTTGATTCCAATTTAAGCTTCTGATACAATGACGCTTGAGAAACATGCATCTTTGGATATATAATTTAACTAATAAATTTTTGTCTATATTTTATGGTTCGTAGTACTCCAGGAAAATTATATTCTATCATAATGTTACCAATATGCAATGCATTCAAATAAGGATCCGAAGAAAACTCTATTTTCCATTCATGAGAAGAAAATTGCATGTATTTCTATTCCAACCAAAATACTTTAGATAATTTGACAATTTTTATAATTTGACAATTTCATTAGACAATTTGATATCATTGGTCTTTGATAACTATTGTTTACATTAAGAGAATATTAATTTTTCAGTTATAAAAATAACATTCATCATTTCGATTTAAATGATGCCAGATTCAATAAAAATTTTAGATATTCAATAATTTTATGAAAGATATTATTGTATTTAACATAAAAAGTAAATTATTGTATACGCCTAACTAATTTACATGAATTTTTCTTAAGTTTTTAAAGTACAAATAAAAGAGAATAATATTTTTAAATTATCATTATGAAACGTATCGAAAAGATTTTGGAATCAGCAACCAAATATTATAAGGATTTTGAACGATTTTACTAATTTTTTTAATGATCATTATCATTACTGTTTAATTTTATTATTTTCATTTTACGATATATAAGAAAATTAATTTATTTTTTATTAATTGTTATCATTGTAGTCCATTTTGATTATTTTTACTTCACAACATATAAGATTTTTAATCTGTAGAAAGATTTAATTAAATTAAATTACATGTTAATCTAAACTTATATATAAAATATTTTTCTGATTTTGTAATTTTATATTTGTTTCATATCAAGTAATGAAACGAAGAACATACATTTAATAAAGAGAATTCTAATTGATATATGTTATAAACTACCATGCATTTGTTTCTTAAAACATATTTCATTTATTTTATATTAGTTCAATTTGTTTAATTAAGTTTTATGGGATAAACTAATAGCACATTGTACTTAATTTAATATGTATATGATTAAAATAGTGAGGAATCTGTTAAAAAACATTATTGTTTCAACTATACGCCGACAACGGTTCTATCTCTATTCTTTTTTAATTAGCAAAAATAAAAATTGCTTCGAAATTTATACCGAGAAAAATTTACAAGAATTACAATATCGTAAGTCTATTGAAATATATTACAACGCATTTTGTAAATTGCTTGAAGTCAATTTCAGCATTTCATTATTTGTCACAGGAAATGAAAATATTTTGAAAATATAAAATTTGTATTTAACACCTTTTTTCTTTTGAAAATTCATTAAATGCAATATGTAAATTAAAGAATGCTTAATATTGATTCTAATTTTAATTTTTTTTTTAATGTATTTGGTTTGTGTTTTTGTATTTCTACGACTTGTCATTTTAAACCTAATAATTTTCTTTACATATTTTAAATCTTTCATATGGGATTTAAATTTTAATTTAGCTAAATATTTTAAATTTATAATGTGGTAAGCAAATACAGATTTATTTTTTCTCTTTGTATGTAACGTGTATTAGTAATTCATTATCTTAAGTTTGCACCCCAAAGATTGTAGTAAAGAAAGTAATATAATGAAACATTTTTCTTTTTTCTTTTTCTTTTTTCTTTTTTCTTTAAAAGAATTCATCATTTCTTTTAATAACTTAATGAATACATCTTTATGGTAAAATAAAGAACAATATATTGAGACAATATATGTAAAATGACTTTTTTGTAACTGTAAGTAAGTAAAACATTAAAATGTTTAGAAGACATTGAGTAAAACATTAAAATGCTTAGAAAATTGATTTTTTCTACTAAGAAGGTGAATATCGATTTCATATTAGATGGTAAAAACTTCGAACGAACTTGAATGTGATTTTGTTAGGTTAAAATATATTTTGATAAGGGGAATTGAGTTTGCATTCAAATGGCGTTATATTTATAGGATAGATCTGGATTATATTACGTATACCTAAAATATGTAATATAATATAGTTGCTGATTTTTATTACTATGGAACCGAAGAGTGACTTTGATGTACAACAACAATATAAAATGGATGATATGAATGATAATGTTGATTTCTTTTACTATGGAGTAAGATATCTTTTTCATACAGTCTTCATCAATAAGTTGCCCCTTTTCATTTAATCATATTATTTTGTCTTCTGTAATGTCATATAGCATGTTTTGTTAGTTAATGAATAAAATGCCTTTAACAAACTCATAATTTTATAAATAAAGTAGAATTATAAGTGTTAACATTCTTGCATAATTAAAGCTTTTTGAGTTTTTTATTATAATTTGAATAGCTTGAAAGTAATATTAAAAAATATGTTGTTGTTAGATGTGTAAAATACCAATTTCAGTTTATCTTTAAAAGTACTTGGTTTGAAGCCTGTGTCTTTCTCTATTTAACCTATTTAATTTTTTACCTAAAAATTAATTAAATTAAGTATATAATTTTATACAAAAGGAAAGCATACAATATTTTCATAATATGTTTAATTATGTAATATGGATTCGGCAAACTAATTATTCAAACTAGCCTCTTTTATCCTAATTAAAAACTGTACGATTAAAAGAACTTTAAATTTTGAAACAATATTTTTAATAATAGATTCAGGTTTATGCACATTGATTACACAAATATTAATGTTTTTAAAATTTATTTTTTTGAAGTGTTGATATTTATGTTTCAAACCGTAATAAATATATAAATATTTTTATCATTCTTTTATTTTTAAACATTCTTGCTCAATAAAGTTCAATAATAGATTTGAAGCAAAAGTTTAGGCATTTCATAAGAATTTTTGGACTTTTTGTTTTCTGCAAAGACTGTTTGCAGTCTGTAGTTTCCAATTTAAATAAATTGTTAATAAGAAAAAATGTGTGCTTTTGAAAAACTAGCAAACAAGCAAAAAAATGAGATAGTTCTTAAGTTATATTGACATAGCAAGTTTGTTCATTTCATTGCAACAGAATTATCTAATATAAGGTATAAGTCGTACTTCTGTAAATTAACAGATATTAATAGAGTTATTGAATTAAAGAGCCCACAGTGAAGAATTAATTCCTGGAAATTTGGATTTTATCATTTTTTGCTAGTATAGTTATTTACAACAATTATTAAAACAATTAATATCGTTAAAGCATCCATGACTAAATAACGGACCATCATGCTAAGAGACATAGGAACACTAAATAATTTTTTTTCCTACTATTATGATGTGCAGAGAAAAGTGCTAACTCAAGTGTCCACTTCATCTATTAACCATGATTCAAAATTTTAATTCTATGTTATATATGTGTGTACGGCATCTCATCACTCTTAAATATCCATGACTCAATAATTGACTACTTTTTGGAACAGACATTGGAAAACTAAATATCCATTGGTTCTAATGCCTTGATGTGCTATAGTCAAATACTAACTCATCACTTGACCTTGGTTTAAAATTATGTAGCATTTATAATTTAATTGTAACTAATTTGGTGCAGTTCCTGTATATCAATTGAGCTATGAATGTATTTAATTTCTAAATAAATGCTCAAGTATTGTTTACGTGACAGATATTTTTTAATTGAAATAAAAATTATAAAAAATTGTTAATATTCTTTCTATAGTTTAAAATTACTAAAGAAAACCCTAGTTAGTCCTGTATAGCATAATTAGAAGTCAGTCAAACTTGATTTTATGCGCACAATTTTTCCTCTGCCCCTCACAGCACCTTTTATTTGATATGCCTGTTATTTTAAAGAAGCAGAAAAGATATTCAATGTCGAAATCGTTAAAATTATCGTTAGCAATTACATAGATGTATTAGTCTTAGTAATAATTTTATTATTAATTTTTTTGGTGTTGGTAACATTTTTTTGGCTGCATATAATTTATTTATGAATATCGACATTGTATGTAATAGGTTTGATGAGTTTTCAATTCTAAAAAAGTAAATGCCTTTTTTCATAATTAATATCGTTTATTGATTTGAATTATTGTATCTCAATTTTAAAATTAAAGAAATGTAGGGATAATTGTTATATTTTCTTAAAAATCTTAATGATTTAGTTATTTTATTCAATAAATTATGATTTCTATTTAATTTTTATTTCATCCAGGTTTTAATTGCTATAATACTATTAGATGTGCTGTCATAGATGAAGCACCGAGAATTTGGAACTAAAGGGACTATGATGCAGCAACATCTCCCCATCTAGTCATAACTTTTTTCTCATCATCGTTTTCATGATGCACGAGTTCATCAAATATTTATCAATAAAACTTGCCTTCATTATTACATTTCTTTGCACTTCTGTTTCAACTTCATATACAAATAGAGCAGATTGTTTTTCTATATAGCTTTTCTTGCAAAAGAGAGAAGTAAAAATAAAATTGGTTTTTAAATAAAATATTTGGTTTCAATTTTAAGATCAGATGATAAAATCTAGAAAATAATTTTTTTTCAATCTCCTTTTTATACCAAATTTATAATTTTTTTAAAATTATTATTTTATATTTTTCAAACTTATAATTAATATTTTTTTCAAATTAATAATTATTTTTAATCAAAATCCTTTTAAGTTAGAATGTATGTAAACATTTTATCAAAAAGTCCCTTTTTAAATTACCTTGACTTTAAGAATTATGGGAGAAAACAAAAAAAGACGAATCTCTTAAATATTTAGCATTCGATCTTTGCTAATTCTTTTTAATTTTATTAATATTTATTTCAATTTTTTTAACTATTAAATTTATTTGAAATTATAATCAGCAGGCTATTTTTCTGTGTATAAGAGTTTTTTTTAAGCAAAATACATTAACATGAACAATTATATTGATTCTTCGCAATATTTCTATATAAATATCGTATTAGATTTCTGTCATGCGTTAACTACTTTAAAAAATATTCTTTCATTTTTGGTATATCTGATGGAATTTGATTGAAGTTCGCAAAACTGTTTTTTAACATTTTTTTTAGGTTTTCCAATAATTGCATTCATGTGTTAGTATGTTTAAAAAAAATTATAAACTTTAAGTAAATTCTATTTTATTGATAAAAATTTCACAAAATCAAGAGTGTATTATGTATCCAAAAAAAAAAAAACAATATATTTTATACATGGAAACTTATTGCATATATGAAAATTTAATATATAGTTATGAATGCCACCCCATACGAAGAAAATTTATCAAAGTTTTCTCATACATAAAATGCTAAAGCATTTTCAGTTATTGAATATTTTGTTATAAAAATAAAAGGCCAAATGCAAACCAATTTGGAAATTTACCGAAGCTCATACGTTTCCTTCAAAGATTCTTTTATATTTAAGAATTTTAAATTTATCAACAAAAATGACTGCATAGTGAGAAAAATAAAATTCAATATCTGCAAACTTGATGTCTCAGTTTTAAGGAGAAAAACTTTCTCTTCGAATATATTTATATATAAAACTAAACAAATACGTTATCTTGAAATAACTCCTAAAATAATTTTTACAGCATATCTCTGACATCTACGAAGAAAAACAATTGACAGGCATTTCATTCGGGTGAGTGTTTCGGGGGAAAAATGGGGAGCATATAAAAAAGAGGAAACAAAAACAGGTAACAGAACGCAGTAGAAGGAAAAGTTATTCCTGTTCCGGGCCTTTCCGTCCAATCTGAGGCGGGAACTTGAAGGGAAAAAATGAATTCAGGGAAAAGACGGGTGGGGAAAAAGGAATTGAAATAATCTATTGTGGAAACTCACACGTGCTCCAGACAGCATTCAATACTCTCTACTTTCTCGCCTCCTAAGCCTCAAATAGATAGAAAAAGTATAAAAAAAAAAGAGATGATAGAATGTTTTCAGTTGTCTTCGCAGAACCAGAAACACTAGGTAAGGTCACCACCAAACAACTAGTGAGAAGATTGACTTTCGATCGATTTTGACATCTGCCGTCTCTCACCGATAGATGGCGACAGCTGCCAAATGAAACTGCTGTCGGGAAAGCAGACGCACAACTCTGACGTTTCCCGCGTTTTCCGTCACAGCTAGTTTTCCAGAGTTGTGTACTTCACATGGAGCGCGGTTGCTTTGCTCAATCATCTAGCGATCGGTCGCTATGCTCGGATTGCTCTTAATCCTCTGTCTCTGGATAATCTTAGGCGAAGGTAGGAAAGTTTTCGTTTGTTTCTGCCGGTCTCAGCACTTTTCCCGCAATCGATATCTACGCGATGTTTATGTCTTTTCCACATAAATTTTTAATCGGAAAAAGATATCGGAGAAGAATAACTTTAAAAATAAGAATGAGATATTTTGCATATAAAAGGAAACATAAAACTCTGCATTTTTTTACAACAGAAATATAAAAAAAAGGAAAAATATTGTTTCATTATTAAATTCTTAAATTTCAGTATATTTTAAAAATTTCTTAGTATTAATCAAACTTACTATTTTATAGAATTTTCAGAAAATGTAATATTTAGAAAGCAAAAGTTTATATTAGAAAAATGAGAGAGAAGATAATTTAATAAAAAGATAAGAAGAAAAAAATGCTCACGAGAAAACAATTCAAAAGCGAAATAATTTTAAATATGACATGTGGAATTCTTAATTCTATAGTTTAACAATGTGTCCAAGAAAGAAAAGAAAAGTATTTAGATTACTAGAAAATTTGTGCAATCTTTTACTTTAACCAATTATAAGGCAATACATAATTTATACTGTACTTCGATTTGAATTATCTTAAGCTAAAATTATTTAAAACTCCTAAAAGCTTTACAGAATATTATAGGGTACTTCTTATTTAATTTAAGAATTTTCTTTGAGTTTTTATATAGATAATATAAACTATAATATAAATTTAAGTTTTACTTCATGAAAAACCAATGAAATAAAATTTTGTCAAGAAATTAGATATTTATTGAAGCAAACTATTTAACATTATTTTAAGTGACCTTCCAGTTTTGATAGTTATGTATCGAAATCCCTAGAGTAGAAAGTAAAAATATCAAAGGAATTTTTACGCTTTTAATAGGAGTTGAAGGAAAATAGGAGTGTCGTAATATTTTACACAGAATAAAACATAAAACTAAGCATACTAGTGTAAAAAATAAAAATAAATATTTATGATCAAATATATATTTTTATTATTATAAATTTTCAAACGTAAAATAATAAAATTAACATTATATAAAAATATTATTATTTAATAGACTTGTAGAAGTTTTAAGTTCATTATAAAATTTTGTGTTCGAGTTATTTGTTTAATAAAAGTAAAAATAAATGATTTGGAATTATATTTATATAAGACATGGCTTTGTTTAAAAAAAACACAACTATAACTTCCGTATTGAAAAGGATTTTATTAACAACGTTAAATAATATTCACTTACATAAAATGATATTGGTCTTTTTAATTTGTAATAAAGTGGATATATTCTTTAAATTAAGAATAAATATCGAGAATCTCATTAATTAATGACAACTCCAAAGTCATCTTGAAAAAATTATGAAAATATTTTCATTAAGTAAATTGATTGGAAGAAAATGCTCCCCTTTTATTAAGAGAGAGGTTTCATGCAAAACTGTTTCTTATTAAAAGTAAAATGCCGCTAAGTCATGCTTTGTCATTTGAGTAATTATGAACTGGAAAGTTTTTATGAAAAAATTTATTTAGTGCAATTGTCAAGTAACTTTGAAGAGCTTATTATTGAGTCTAATATTAAAATAATAAAAATGTAATGATGCGAAAGTTAACTTTTTTTATTTCTAAGATTGTGTCAAAAAATTTTCATTTTGCAAAAAAAAAAAAAAAAAAAAAAAAAAAGAAGAAGAAGAAGAAGAAGAAGAAGAAGAAGAAGAAAATAAAATAAAATCATGTTTCTAATTATTTATACTTTATTTGCTTGCAGGAACTTTTACGCTTTTCGTAAACTATTTTGCAAAAGCTTGATTGCTCAAAAATATAAAGTTTTGTGTGCAAGCAAGCTGTCAAATGGCGCTTTTTAAAAATATGCACTGAAAAAGTTATGTAGCTTTAATAATAATTGAGGAATAAGTTATAATTTTATAACTTGCATTAATATTTTTGTGTAAATTTATTCAGCTTATTTGAAAGATTTTAAACTTCTTGGAAAAGTTTATTTTTAAGTAATTTTCATTTATTATTATATATCATACATAGCGATGTTAGTAATTAACATAATTTCTTAAAATTAAACTTGACTATAGAGATTTTGAATAATAGTAATATAATTTTGTTTTATATGTTGAAAAATGACAAATATAATTCATGTAGTTACATTTAGTTACACGTTTTAGATAATTAATAATAAAAAACTGCAGACATATAAAAATTTTAAAGAATTCAATTAAAAATTTTATAATTATGTTGAATTTTATTTTGTAATTTTTATTAATTAATTTAGATTTAATTCAAAAGTCAATCTCTTAATTTTTTTTAAGTAATTTTATAGCGAAAATTTTGGCCAATAAATTAATAGTCCTATTATTCATAAATTTTAATAATTTTTATATAAAAAAGATGAAAAATATTTTGTTGCATTTTCTGAGTCATAATTTAAAAGAAATATTTACTTGAATTATTCTGACAAATTATCTCCCATTCAGTTGATTTGATTTGCTTGTTATGTTAATTTTCTAGTACTTGAGATCTGTTAATATTGGTAATATTTATTTTACCTTTCACATATGAGGTCTGAAAGCAAAAATCATTTGAAAGAAAGGAAATCTTAAAAACATAAATATTAATTAGATGGAGATCACGTAAGTATGTTTCGTAAGCTTTTTGATAGCTGTTTCCCTAAAATTAGAAACTTAGTCATAAATATATTAAAATTTTAACATTATTGTGAACTATAAAAAGTTATTTTAAATTTTGCTATTTCTTACTTGAAGTATTCAAAGGTAGAAATAAATAAAGTGTATATGTAAGTCAATGTACTTAAAACTGTATGGGTGTATGCTTCAGCAACAGTAGTGTTATCTTTCCCCCAGAAACAATATTTGAAAGTTTGAAAGAATTTATATTTTATATAAGCTAATATATCTAGATATCACTTAATATTTAAAGTCACATGCACAGAATCAACTAAATGTCTTATCATTACGATGAAAGTTAAGTTATCATTTGTTTTAAGAACGGCAATGTTAAAATTTTTTATCCACTAGTGAAGTTTATTTAGCTGCATTATATTAATGTATTGCAGTTTCTTAAATGTATAATTGGGCACAACCTAATGCAGTTAATAATAATTTAAATGAATGATCGATTTATATGGTATAAAATAAGATAAAATAAATAAACGAGTAATACGTTTTTACTTTGAATAAAAAATTATTTATCTATTCATAAGTCTTCTTAAATAAATTTGAGAATGATTTTCTCTAATTATATAGTTTCCACTCAAAAAGTAAAAAATCCATAGTTTTTTGAAGATTTATTAAGCACAGCAGCTGAATACGCAAAATGATAAAACCTTTTAGTGGTGCATGAGTTGAAGCTTATTTGATACAATTCAGTTGCGTGATAGAGAACTTTGCACATTTTGATAAAGAGAAAAATGCAATTTTTTTAATTGTGTCATTTTGAAAGTATAATTATTTAGTTAATTTTGAAAGTATAATTATTTAGTTA
>JAPDSC010021373.1:0-22589 GCA_026290005.1 Latrodectus geometricus | reverse complement strand
AAATATGTGCTAACACTAGTGTTCTGTATCAATGAAGCACTATTGCAACAACCAGCGCCATCTTTATATGTGAAATGTAACGAAACAAAAGTGTGTGACTCGAGTTAGAGTACTTGAGTTGTGAAGATGTAAAATGATTGAAGAGAACAATTTGCATAAAATAAAGTGTTTTTAAATTTTAGAATTTTATACAATCCTTTGAATTTCCTGAGTTATTGACAACAACCATTTTTGTAGTCCCGTTTACCGGAGCCTGCTGGTTAACTGCGAAAGTGGGAATGAGGAATAAACAACAAGTCAACAATCTTCGAGAGTGATGGTCAGAAATTATAAGGTATGTGCTTGAACCTGTATGGTCATTCACTCCCATGAGATTATTAAAATTTTAAATTGGAACTAATCATGTTGAGCTTAATAAGTTTTTTTCATAATTTGAGTTGGTGAATAACTTAATTATATATAGATGGCCGGCTGATAGCTGAATGATTAGTGTTCTTGACTCCTAGGCTGTTGGTCCCGGGTTGGAATCTCAGTGCATGCATGGACGTTTTCTTTCTTTCTCTATCTTTGTCTTTTCTTCTTCTGAGATGGTTGATGAATGTGTCCCACCCATTAAACGGATTTGTGTTTAATGAGTGGTACGTGGACAATGCTACTCGTACCTTTGTGACTTGGTTCTGTCTTTCGTAATGTATGAATGTGGCCCGCCCTATAAACGGATTTGTGATGGAGTGACGTTGGGTCACCACACCTTGTTGTGGTGAAGGGTCAATCTCCTAGTGCCCGCTCATTGGTAAAAAAAATATAGATTTAAAATTGAGTTTCGTTTTCTAAATGTTTAAAAACGTTAATGAAATTAATTTGCAAATTAAGGCTACAGACTTTGGAGTGGTCATTACTAGTGAAATGGCAATTGTAGATTTAACTGTCCTCATACAGAATAATTTACATTTAAAAACGAGACCGAATGTGATCTCATAAAAACTATAAGAGGGAACAGATTATTAGAATTAGAGACAGTTGAGAGAAATAAACCAACAGAAGTTCAATTAGAACAAATAAAATTATAGAGAGAATGAAAGCTCAATTAGAATTATCACTACTGAAAGAAGATTTAAAAATAGTGGAAACTAATTCAGAAAATAAAATTGAGAATTACGATTCTTTAGTTTCATTAATTAAAACATTATTTATTAAAAAAGGTTGGAAATTATTTTTTACTTCTTTGGAGAGAGCATTTGTTACAAAAAATATTCCAAATAAATTTAAAGTAGAGATTCTTTTAAACTTGCTTGGTGAGAAATCGTCAAATATAATTTCTTACATATAGGCGAAGAGTTGAATGGTTATTAAAAAGTAAAGAAATCATTCTCAGAGAATTTGAACCCAAACCACAATAAGACTGCAAAATGAAACTCGTGTTCAGTTCGTTTCGTGCTTACCAACAAGTTTTAATTATAATTTAAAATTGAGAAAAGTGTCCGATTTTGAGAAAATAAATCTATTAATTGGTATAATAAATTATTTCAAACATTAGATAGAGAAACTGTTTTAGGTAGCGCCTATTAGCGCCGCGTATTAGACAGTTCGATCCTTGGATTAAATCCATAAAATTGGCAAAATAAATTAATTTATTTTATGTATCCCGAACTAAAAAAAAACCATGTTCTTTCTACGCGAGTCGAAAACTGTTTCGCTTAGTAGGGCAAATTGCTTACTAAGATCCAGGAGGAAATTTACACAAAGAGCGCCCAATTTTGGATCAAGGTTCACTGAATGGCACAAATTGTTGAGCTTTAAAAAGAAATAAAACAAATTTGTCAGTTTACAGGTGGTACATGTACAACAATTAAATCGACTGTTATGACTACAGTATCTAAATTTGAGGGTTTTTAAAAAGAGAATTTTTGTTTGTTTCTAAAATTACTAATCATATGCCACCAAGTAAATCAAAAAGGCTTAAAGTTAATGAAACCGAGATAAATATGAAAAATAGATACTTTAATAAACCAGGTTGCATAGATTTACTAAAATATTTAAGGTTATATTAACTCTAAATCTGCAGTTTAAAAGGTTTTATTTTATAAAATGTTCTTATGGGCATTAAAGTGTTTATTCAAGTATTAAGATAGTGTATTCATTTAAAATTGATATATTAAAGAATAGCGTAATTAATAAAAATAGTATAAATAGGTTTTCAAAAAGTATTCTTGTTCAGCTTAAATGTATTTAATAGAAAATATTGCGCATGCTGATGTAGTTGGGTAGACTGAGGAAAACAATACTACTTTTATCAAATAATTAAATATCGAAGAATCGATAAGAAATTTCAGTTATGATTCAATAAGCAGGCTAAGTTTTGTGATTAAGAAAGAGTTTTCTTTCAAGTTTTGTTTTTAAAATAACAGCGAATTACATTTGTCGGTTATGTTTTTTAAATCATACATAATTTTAAATCAAAGGAATTATGTTAATATGCAAGCGAATAAATATTTGAAAAAATTCTTTAAACTTGGAAATATATTTAAATTAAAAAAGTATAAATCTTTCGATACTAACGTAAATGTGTGATTTTCGATAAAATGTTTGAAGTCATAAAATCTATGTTGTATGATATAAAAGTATTTCAAATGTAAAATCTGGTAGAACACCCAGTTTTAAATAAGAAGTATTATATATAAATTTACACTTTTTTGTATACTTTTGAAACTTGGAGAACCAAGTCCGCAATTCAGGTACTGGGCGAATGAAGTAAAAAAGAGCGTCTTTTTTTTATACAGAACAGCTCCTTACGAGGGTGAAAGTACATTTTTGGCTCATAGATGGCAGCACCTTCTGGGTCTTCCAATTTAGATATAGGAAGCCAGGGAAGACCTATGGCCTAGCTCCAAACAACTCCAGAGGTATTAATTTGGAATGGAAACATGGAGAACATTGTGACCGACATATTTTACGTGCCCTTGTCGCCATTAGTGAACATGACGGATCCTCGAATAAGCCGAGATAAAAAATAATATTTTATATATTTTTCAACAAAAATCAATTATTCTTTTGTTCTGCATTGATTTCTTTTAAGATTTTTAAGGAACTTTTGAGTTCAACTGTTATAAAATCTTCTTTAAATGTGAGATAGGGAATTATTCTGGGAGGTTTCTAGCCCTTTTGAAGTTCAATGAATTTCCACTTTTAGGTGTCGACTTCATCATTTAACCTTCAAAACTATGAAGCAGTTAATTGAGCTTAACCATGGAAGAATAGGAAGCCTGTAATAAACAGTTTGGAAAAAATACCGATAACCTAATTTAACCTAATGAGATAGCAGTGGCTTGTTCGATAAAAAAATTTGTCGGGAACGAGAGGTTATGAGTTCTATACCTGACTCTAATAAAGTTCTATAGTGTTCAGTAATGGAAACAGGGACACAGAAAATTAGCTGTGGTCGCAATATCATCATGTAAATGTGGAGAGTTAAGTTAAGAAGCCGATCAAGGGGTGATCTTATTTTTCCCTGGCTCAAAATTACAATACATGTGCGATTGGCAAAAATGACATGCTGGAAACATGAAGTAGATTTATAAATAAACAAATGTAATTGAATGACATATGAATGTATGAATAAATTAAGATTCTCCAAATTAATATTGAACAAATATTCCTCACAAATAAACATTACCTAAAATGTTGTTCATTTTTTTCTGTATTTCAAGTGGTTATGCATGGATGACAATTAATTAAGGGGGGGAATACACGTCTCCGTTCTTGAAGCGAACAAAGTACCGGATTCTTGTGCATCACAACATAATAAACTTTACACTGAGTTCAGAGTCTTTCAGATAATGGGGCAAATCCACGCGTCACAAGGGAGTAAAACCAAAAAACTCCCAAGCAACCACTCTGACAGACATGCATTCAGAATGAAGAAAATCTCCTGTTGCTCTGTAGTGAGTGTAATCGAATCTGGGATCATTCACTCAGAAGAGCGGTCTTGAACTTATCTTATTCATTTTGACTTGCCTTTTGTCCAATAGTTCATGTGTTCCAATATTATCTTGGGTATGGATATTCGTTATGATTCAGAATCTATTTTAAAGTGTACATTCAGATCAAGTTAGTCCTCGTGTGCAAAAAAATGAGAATTGAGTGATGCACAAAACAAGCTAAACTGATCCATTTTGACACCCCTTTGTGAACTGCTTGAAGACCTAAGGTATTTTAATGTCCACGATGTATTGCCTTCAGTGAGGAACTTTTAGATAGTAATCCTCCGTATTGATGTATCACTGGAAAACTCCTAAGCACCCACAATAATCGTTCATTCACATCCGTCTTCAATTTTTCAATAGTTGCTGGGATCAAACTGGGGAACTTTCGTTCTGAAGGGCATTGATCTGCTACTATGAGCCACTATCTAATCCAAGTTTGACACAGCGTAATGAACAGTTTAATGATCAAGGATTGTTGTAATGCATTTTAATATCCGTCAAGTATTGCTTTCAAGGAGGACTTTTCTTATAGTGAACCATTTTAACATATCGCAAGGGAGGAAACCCGGAAAACTCTCTAACGTCATGCATTAACATCCATCTCGTATTATTCAATTATTGTTGGGATAGGACCTTTTTCTCTGAAGAGCGCCACCAGTTGAATATGACCTCTTATGTGATGCTCTTCTATTTCATTTAAGTTTTTTGTTTCCTTTTCAAGAATAAATTACATATTACACTATATAACTTTGGGGACAAGCCCACCAACGTTGGCTGCTATTTTTTCTAGCGAAAAACGTATATATAGCTGTCGTTTAAAATTTGCAAAATGTAAAAAAAAATAATGAATATTTATTTAACTCTTTAAGAAATTGAGTTTTATATAATTAACAAAGTCTCACATAGATCAATTAAGAATAAATCGAATAAGATTTTGAACCCTTTAGAGTTTACTTTATTTATGAATTTAGAAAATATTGAATTCGAAGCTCCATTTATTCACGTTAAAGTGTATTTCCTATCTGTAGCGTATTGTTAAAAAAGTAAACACATTCGCTACAATGGTTAGAAAAGAATTTTAAAGAATAGAAGAGAGAATCTTAAAAGAAAAAAAAAACATCACCCGCTCTTGAGAAATGATTATTAGAACGGAATGTTGCATTGCTTAAATTGATAAAAATTATAATTTAAATTGATAAGCCACACTGTAATAAGTTCAAACATAGGGTTTCTTTAAGATTAATCAATCATTATAATCAATATATAGAAGTTTTGATATAAATATTTTCGCTATTGATGTAAACTATATTCCACATTCCATGCCACTGTTCGTAAACGTATGCAAAATTCATAAAAATTTAAAATGTCTAATATTTATAAAATTATTTAATTATTCTTATGATAAAAATAAAATGTTTTATTTCAAATCTGTGTTTTCAATTCTTAGATATTTTATAAATATAAACATAAAGTTTGTGTGTTTATTTGGCCCTATAAAACTGTAATTATTGTTAACTTTTCAAAAAAATTAATTAAAAATAGTAACTATACTTTTTAGAAAATCTGCCCAGCCTGTCTAGTGGTTAGCGTTACTGAGTACGGATGGAGAGGACCTGGGTTCGAATCCCGGCTCGGGCATGGATGTACTTTCTTTCTGTGTTTCTTGTCCTTTCCTCAGATGATGGATGAATGTGGCCCTCCCTATAAACGGGTTTGTGGTGGTGTGGCGTGGGCGATGCTACTTGTATGGTACCTCCGTGACTTGGTTCACAGGTACCCACTGGGTAACGATAAAATGAGTAGTAGTTTCTGGCCTTGTTGCCGCAAATGGGCTAATGTACTTATTTGCTCAAGGGTGCCCACGATTAGAAATTAAAAAAAATGTTTTTTTAGAAATATTTGAAGATTTTTCTTATTGAAACAAAATTTTGATTTACAGATCTATATTTTAAGTTTTCCCAGGTCCTTTTTATAAATGCTGCACTAACAGTTTCTGTGAATTTTTAAAATTTTTATGGTACATGTTTTACTATAATGAGTACATAAGTATCAGCATTCACATTTTCATAAAATTGTTCATCCCTTAAATGAATAAAAAAATCATAAATAATGTATTTAAAATCGAACCTATCTATCTTAAATATTATCGCACATTTTGTATTTGTACGGAAAAATTATAATATATATTTGTTTATAAAGTACAACACAAAAAAGTAAAATATCATAAGTAAATTATTGTCATATTTATAAAAAATAATTTAATTACATTCAAAACAACTTTAAAGTATACTTACTTGCTGTCAACGGACTCTTTTTCACTGTCGAAATAATCAAAATTCTTAAGGAGATAAAAGGCCAATTTTTCCTCACCTCCTTATCTATCAAGAAGTTCTCACTTCTTCTCTTTGTTCTTAATTGAGTCAATTGTTTCGAAGTTTCAAGAAAACAAGTACTTCAATTGTTATCAGTCGAAGTTTAAGATGCCGGGATTAAATCAGTCTTTCACAAACTCTTGAATGTGAGATGATTTACTTATCTGTGATTTAAGATAAATATCTTTTTTCCGTGAATAATATCTTAAAAGTTTTGAGTAACACTTTTATGTGCCAATATATAATTTCCATTAATATATACCCGTTATATATATATATATACCCGTTAATATATACCCGTTATATATATATACCCGTTATATATATACCCGTTGATATATACCCATTATATATATACCCGTTGATATATACCCGTTATATATATATACCCGTTTCTTCTATACAATGATTTGAATGTCGATAAATCAGGGATATTATGCTTTAGAACAGTGATTCTCAACCTGTGGGGCGCGCCCCCCTAGGGGGGCGCCACCACACTAATGGGGGGGCGCGAGCATATCCAAGAGAAAATGTTATTTTAAAAAATTGATTAAGTGACTGAAAGGAAAGAACACACACACACATACAAAACAAAATACATTTCGACATATTTAATAATTAACTTATTAAATTAAAACAACTTACTAAATTAAAAACAAATTTAATAATTATTAATGACTTCCTTGGGCCTGTCTTTCAGAACAAAGTTTTTCGAAGAAGGGTTTAATATTAGAAATAGACATTCTCAGTTCTTTTTCTATATTTAGCTGACCTATATTTTGTCTTCAAAGAAGCCACCGCAGAAAATCCAGTTTCACAAAGGTAAGATGTTGAAAATGGTGGTAGAATGCGAAATGCCCTTGTTTTTAGTGCAGAAAACTTATCATCAACTCCTGCTTAAAATTCAAAGAGTGATTTATTACTAAATTGTCTTTTGGTTTCGCCGCTTGCCGTGAAGTCTATGAAGGTTTCTTCCTCTTCGATTGAGAGTCCTTCGGGAGTATTTTGAAATGGATCCCTCACCCACTTGTAACTTGATATCAGTTTGTCGTCAGCAAGAAATTACTTTTTAAAATTCTTTGCTAGCATTGCTAAATGATTTTCAATGGTTACAAAAACAACTTTTACATGCTGTTCTTCAGCCTTGTAAGTTTTAATACAATCATTCAAATTTGCAAACATTGTTAAGTTTTCTTGCTTTAAATTTCTGCTCCACAATTCCAATTTCCTACAAAAAGCATTAACTTTATTACTCGTATCTAATATATGTGTATTTGCTCCTTGCAGTTGAAGATTCAAGTTATTTAATTTCTCGAATCTGTCGATCATGTAGCTCAATTTCAACACAAATAAACTATCGCGAAAATTCTCAGCTACCGGTCTGTTTTCCTCTTGTAGGAAAACGGCGATTTCTTCTCTTAATTCATAAACACGTTGCAAAAATTTCCCTCGTGATAACCATATTGCCCCGCAATAAAATAGTAACGCTGAATGTACTGCACCCATGTCTTTACAAAGTGCGGAAAAGATTCTTAATTTCAGGGGTCTCATTTTTATATAATTTACTACGGTTACAACCGTAGTTAACACAATATTCAAATTAGGACTCATTTCTTTGGAAGCCAAAGCTTCTCTGTGGATCATGCAATGTGTCCAGACGAACTGTGGCGATTTTTGTTTCACAAGTGCTGGAATACATTGGAATCTTCCTGACATAGAATGAGCACCATCCGTGCATATTCCGACGTAATATTTCTATTCTATGTTTGCCTCGTTCATAAAATCATTTAAGATAGCAAATAAAGCGAGTGCTGTTGCTTTGAGTTCTATTGGTTTGCAGAAAAGTAATTCCTCTACTACTGACAAATCATCACAAAATCTAACATAGGCGATGAAATGAGCATCTTTATTACTATCTGTTGCCTCATCGAGTTGTATTGAAAACAATTTGTAACTCAACTTCGACCAAAGCTGACACTCTACATCTTCAGCTATATCAGCAATTTGACGGGCAACAGTATCATTTGAAAGAGGTATAGACTGCATTTGTTTTGCAAAATTATCTCCAAACATAATTTCTACAATATTGATCGTGGCTGGCAAAATAAGCTCTTCACCAATGGTGTGAGGCTTTTTACATCTGGCTATTTTATATGAAACTATGTAAGAGGCAATTAAAGCTTTTCATTCACAGACAAAGTTTTTTAAACAATGATTTTTGTTTTTCATATGATTTTAATTTTAATTCGAAGAATTCTCTGGGTTTGTTTACGTACTCACTATGAAGCGTTTCTAAATGTCGTTTAAGTTTATTAGGTTTCATGCTGTCTGCAGCCAACATTTTTGAGCAAATGATACACAGGGGCCTTTCTTCTTCATTTACTTCAGTACTAGTGAACCCAAAATTTAAGTATTATTGAGAATATTTTCTTGATTTTATTTTCGGAACCACGCTCATCTGTGTACTTGTTGATGCTTGCTATCGTCTAATGCTCGCTTACGTCCGCTTAAAAATTTATCCATGATTCTGCATAAGTCTGCTGCCGTCAATATTTAATACGGTGAATTGCAATTACACGAAAATATTTATCATATACACATTCAGAATAGATTCAATAGCGATAGAAGGATCGACTAGAATGAGATTGTCTGGAATTGAAATTGGCGTCATAGAACTTTCTCCTTCCATCTATGAGAAAACATTTGTTCACATCTGCGCACGCTCCTAGCTTAATTTTTTGCTGACCAGACAAATCGAAACTTCTTGCGAAATCGTGAGAATGCCCGACATGGCGGGACGCAAGAGCAATAAAAAAGCATAGGATTCTTGTTTTTTCAATGCTGAGGATCGGTGGTGCAAAATGTCAATAAATTTCGGTATTCTTGGTAATTTGTAAAGTTTAAAAGTAAGGTTGTAGTGTAGGTGTAGCACCAAAATACTCAAAATACATTATTATTGTATATATTTTATTGTATGCGGTGGGGAGGGGGGGGGGCGCGATGAAAATTATGATTGAAAATTGGGCCGTGAATACTAAAAGGTTGAGAAACACTGCTTTAGAATTAAATAAAGGAGACGCTCGGGGTTAAATAATTCATAGAGTTGCTCTAGTGGTCAGCATGCCTGACTGCGGATAGGGTGGTCCCAGGTTCGATATACTGTTTCTGTTGTGGAACCATATACTGTTTCTCATATTTTAATTTCATGTCCTGGTTTTAACCTTTACCGTTTTAAATGTTTTGCAACTGACCTTTTAACCATGTACAATTTAATGGGGGACTCCCCACACCAAAACCCTTTTTGCCTTTTTAAAGGAAATTTGTTTATTTCAGTTTATTAAAATTTTGTGAATTTTATTTTTACCTATACTTTTTTTAGATTTTAAAGGAAATGTATACATTTATTTTAGTGTTTCAAATTTTTAATGTTGAGTTTGGCTAAAATTTGCAAATACTTGACAAAATAGTTTGACTAAAATTTGTAAGTACTCTTTAAAACTTAATTTTTGGCCCAGCTTGTCCTTTTTGGACCTTGCTCCACAAAACCCAACCAACTAATCGTCCCAGGTTCGAATCCCGGTTCGGGCATGGATTTACTTTCTCTTTCTCCTGTCTTTGTCCTTTCTTTGTATATATGGAGTATGAATGGCTGCCTATTCAATAAACGGGTAGCAATGACATGTGTATACTGAAGAAGTCTCCCCACTAAATTGCGGTTCAGTTGAAAAGTGGAGTAGCACCCCCCCCCCCATGTTGCCAGCCTGGCAGGCATTCGACCAAAAAAATAGTTAATAGAAAGTTGGTAAATAGAAAAATATAAATATTAGATCTTAAAGATATTTTTTCAACTGCTCTTTCTTTATAAATAAAATATTTATATTGACATGACAGATCTTGTTGAGGCAATGTCTTCCCAAGAACCTTCTTTCATTCCCAACTATTTGTGGCTACTGATATCCAATTATTTATTTTTAGAATCTTAAAATCTTCCTTTACACACTCTGTCCTGCGCCTACCTCTTTTTCTAGTTCCCAAAAGGTTTATGATTGAAAATTTTAAATGTTAATGATAAAGGGTTCATTCTGCATATGTGGCCAGCAAAACTCATGCGGTTAATCCGAGTAAATTTGATTAAATTTATATCCTTAAATAATTTGTACAGATGAAATTTATGTCGACGTCTCCAGACTTCCTTTTGATTCACAGCATTAAAGTTTTTTCTCAGAATTTTCGCTCAAAGATAGCCAGGTGTTCTGCTTGGGTTAACGTCCAAGTCTGAAGTCCATACTCGAGCACAGATGTGATGAGTAATTCATATAATGTGATTTTAATATTTCTTCTGATTAATTTAGAATTAAAAAAAGTTACATGTGCTACGAAGGCATTGATTGGTCCCAGGATGTAGATTGAGAGCCATTACACGTCATAAATGAGAGTCCCAAACATGCTCTCTTGGGTTTATGGTCCGGTGATCAAACTTGCCTTATCATGCATTCCAATTGTTTGCTTAGGATAAACAACCACGATGCTTATCATGTGTGATCTCACACTATCATCGATAGTTGATCACCAACGGTCAATTATTGTAACAATTGTATGTAGATGATTAAAGTTACCGTGTACAGATTTCGTAAATATTTACAACGTAACTTTCCTCATCTCGATGTTAGCTTGAAAATATTGCTTACATATTTTGACTACGAACATTTGTATTATCGACTCCACTCTATGAAGTCATCTTATAACTCATAAAATTTCAATTTTGTTTGTATATTTCTAAATGATTTACTATTTCACTGTATAAGTATAACTATGTTATATGCAATAATGGATCACCAACGGTTAACCATTGTAACAATTATATGTAGATGATTAAAGTTACCATGTAAACATTCCGTAAATATTTACAACGTAATATTCCTTATTTCGATGTTACCTTTGTTATATATATATATACTTTTTATGTTATTTAAAAATCTTAAAAGCTAATAAGTATTTCTAGGTCAAATTGTATAAAAATTCGGTATGTAATACTGTCAGAAATTTTTATATTTTGAATTAATGTTTTATTAAATTGAACACCTTTATTGAATTTTCTTTAAGCAATTTAAGTAAAAAAATGACTATTTCGAAAGAAATTTTTGCCTCTGTTCGTTAAAATCGCTCTTTTTAAAAAAGCTATTGTGTTATCAATACAATAGTTTTTTTTAAAAGGATGTTTTTATAAAGAGATCAAATGCAGTCTATTATTACAATAACGTAATTATATCTCAACATTTCTATTACAACCATAAAACTTTGATATCTTCTTTTTAACAAAATAAATAGATTAAGTTGAATTTTGTGGGCTCATTGGTGTTAATTGGGTTTCATTGTTAATTTAACATAAAGATAAAACTAGAAGACGAAGTAAATAAATATTATAAATTATTATGTAATCCAATAATTTATTTTGAAATTATACATTAAGAAGTATGGAAATATAAATACTTTAAAACTTATTAAAAAATAATTGTTTAATTTAGAAACATTTGAATGTAAAGTGCATTAAAAATTATCTAAATAATAATATAATGAAAAGTTGATCAGTCTATTGATTTTATTAAACAGTTCACAACGCGAAACAATTGACGATTCTCTTAAAATTAATGTTTTAAACTCTTTAATAAATTTATTAACTTATTTATTTGAACTTTTATTAGGAGACATTGCATTGTTTATGATCAAATAACATAATTTTGTTAACAATAATGATGAATTATAATAATTGTTAACAATAATAACAATATTTTGCGCGTGATTAAAAAGAAATAGAAGGTTTGTATCTCTTAAATATTGCCATAAAATATTTTTCATTTACTCTTTCATAGAATTATAACTTTTTAACATTATTCACGTACATGAAATTGATGAAAATAATTCTCGCAATTCTTGAATAAATTTTAAATTTATTTTTTATATCAGTTTATAATTTGTGAATGAGTTTACAAATTTATTTAAAAACAATTTTATACTTTAATTGCATAATTTTTAAAAGAAAACTGTTCTAGGAAATAACTCAAATTAATAATTATTTATAAAAATTTTTAATATTATTTATGAAAAACTATTAATTTTGTTTCTATATAACTAATGCCTCATCCCATTAACACAAATATCGAAATTTATCAAATATTAAGTAATTCATAATAACAAAATATTAAGTATTAAATATTAAGAATTTATATAAATTAAAATGCATGAACTTAAGTTAATAAGAACTTTTGTTATTAAGAAACTATTGTTATAAGATATTAAGAACTATTGTTATTAAGAAAGTGGATGAATAGATCATGTTGAAAACATTATCTTCGTTCATCAATAATTATTTTATAAGTTAAAAAGTATGATTATAACAGTGCTGCCATCTATTGGTGCTATAATACAACTTTCATATTAACGAAAATCTTATTTCTATTGCATAATAAATTTTTAAACTATTCATAATATTGCTTAAAAAATTTACTGAACACATGAGAAAGCTAATTAATTATGAATTTAATACTACGATATATTTAAATAATATCATTAGGAATAAAATCCCGATAATAATTATTGATGAAGCATTAGGAATTAAATTCCTAATGCATATATATAGCATTAGGAATAAAATTCCGATCCAGAAATTGTACAAGCTAGTTTATAATTATCGTTAAATATGAAAGGGAATTTTACTGTAAAAATCTTGCACCAGGATGACGGAATTTTACTCAACTGCCATCACGTATGCTTAAAACTTTTTAGGGAAGCCATTATTGATGTAAAAAAGGTCATCTATCAAAAAAAAAAAAAAAAAAAAAAAAAAAACAACACTTAGATAGAAATACTAGAATGTGGATGCGTTACTTTTTGTATTTAAACGCACTCAAGCACAGTACTTAGAAATTTGCTTACTTGAGAAATAAAAATATTCTGAAAGTAGCTGTATAAAATCAGTCTATATTAAAATTAGTGGATGAGTTTAGCATGAAATGCACTCCTAAATCCATTGCAAGTATTTATTTTATTAAATAAAATATACATTTTCAGAAAACGTTATTCTATGTCTAGAGTATAATGTAACTTTATGTCTGTATATAGATATATTTGCACTATATATATATACAGAAATTTCCCTTTAAATCTGTAGGTATTCAATAAGCATAAAAATCATCGAGTGATTTTAGCATAAAATGCAACTTAAAAGATACTTTTATTTGTTGGGTATTTGATTTATCATAAAAAATAAATTTGCCGAAAAAAAAGTCATAATTTCTGGTTCTCCTTATGCGACTTGTGACTTGGAAAATTGCGCGCCTTAAATAAATATTCAAAGATATGAGTATGTAAATATCCATTTAAAGTATACTGAGTGCATTTTCTTAGTGTAATTCAAATTCTTTGTCCAAGTATTAATCTGATTAAAAGAAATTAGTTTTAAGAGAAAAACTCATTCATTTCTCTTTAGCCTTAGGCGACATCAATTAGAGAAATTTGCGCGCTTTTGAAAATTCGAAAATTAGGTTATGATATTAGAATTGTATTAATGTTATTGGGTATGTTCCGAATAAAATGAAATTTAAAAGCTTATAAAAAACTTTTTAATAAGCTCTTTCTAGAAAAACCTTTTTATAAAAAACTTTCTTTAGGAAACTTTTTTTATAAAAAAAAACCTTGTTTTTGGGTGAAAAGTGCTTTTATCTCTTATTTGTACTATGACACAGGACTTAGAGAACCTTAGAGCAAGATTTTCAATCAGTCAATTAGTTATCAAATTTTTTATTCAAAAAATCAAAAAAAAAAATTCAGTCAAATCAATTTAAAATAAATTAAAAAAAAAACAAATAAACAATAATTCAAAATCAAATTTTTTATTTTAACTATTGAATATGCTATTTATTTTAACTATTGTTAACAAAATCCAAAAAAATGCTTCTTTTATTTTTTTAAAATATATTCATGTTTAGAATTAAGCTGATTTTCTGATTTAAAAATATGTAAATTAATGTGCTAGAGCTATTTTAATAACGTAAGAAGTAATTTAAATATTATATTTATTTAATCTTATTTTTAATTAATGGATTGTTAAAAAGGGCAAGAAGTTTTCTGATACACATTATAATGTTTAGAGAAAATCAAATCATTTGCGCTATTCATATGAATTACAGATACACATGTTAAAATCTTTATGTACGTTTGTTTTATAAAAACATTTTAGAGTAATTTTGTTCTCAGAATTATTAATTTCTTTTTTAAATATGTTTGATATAATTTGATAGTTGTATGTAATAATAAAATAAGGAAATCAAAGCATAAATTACTGTATGTTAATCTTTGTTACATTTCATCGAAGGGAAAATATTGAGATAAGTTTTGTCTAATTTATTTTCATAACTATTATTTAAAATGCTTTATGAAGCTTTCATTCTGTTGCAATTAAAATATTAGTCCTTGAAAACTTCACCTTCAAAAATCGTGTTTACCATATTTTGTTATGCACATAATCATATTTTGTTTAAAGGATCGAATTCTTTAAACTAAATATGATTACGAATGATTTTCAAAAGACAATTAATGTAAAATTAATAAAGGAGACTGCGTTAATCTCCAACTTTAGTTAATTGTAATTTTAAAAAAATGAATGAAAATTCCATTTCTTTAAGCGAAAAATTCCTAGGTACATTTTTTTTATCAAACATACACACAAATTATAACCATTCTAACTTTTGTGTTAATTAACATAAACTGAAACTATGTGAAACAATAATAGATCTTTATATATTTATAAGTTTTCATTTAAAAATAAAACAAATTACCTCTCCCTCGGCGATTTCATAATGATAATGAGGGATTTTTAAATTTTCATAGGAATTTATCCACAATAAATTGTTTGGTTTGGCAAAATTTTGGCGATAAATATTACAAATAAAATTTATATCCCTGTAACCCTTGTATTTTCAATTTTGGTAATTACGAAACTTTTTTTAAAACTGGCAAATTACAAAACTTTTATTCTATAAAAAATATGAAAACTGTTAACTAAGTTAGTTTTATTAACTTATCGAAATGTATGATTAAGTTAAACAATTTATGTTTAAAGATAAAAGTTGTGAAAAAACACATAATTTTATCATAGTTTAGCTTTCGTGTAGCGGTAGAGGACATTTTATTACTCACATCTTGGCGTCAGAAAAAATCAAGGAGCACCTGTTTGAAAACTTTTACCCATTGTTTTATATTTTTCAAGAAACTTGGTTCTAAGCGGATTATTTTTAGTTATTTTCTAATATATGAAAGACTTTTTATTAGAGATGCAGATTTCTATTTTTCTGTCAAAAGTGGCTTCCAGTATTTAAAGATGCAGAAGTAATAAAATTCAATAATAAAAAATTATATATATATATATTTCTTCCCGATCGTATCACGGCATACAAGTATTTACCAAAATTTTAAAGAAATACTTTGAAAAATATTTACATAAATAATCTTTAAGTCTAAAATGTTTTAAATCTCTGTATGGAAGAGATAATCGAAGGCGTTTTATTGTTTTATTATTTTCTTTTATGTAAAGGTTATTTCCTTAAAGATATTTTCAAAATCGAAAATTAAATGAACACTACCAAAAATTATAATTTTTTTTAAAAATAATTGCAAGGTTAATAATTTGAACATTAAATTGATTTATTTAATCAGACTTTAAGAAATAGGCCAACACGTTCTACAAATTTGTGATTCTACATATTTTTAGTCAAAATAAAATTGTAATTATTATATTGTCGAGTAGATAGCATTTTAATGTGACACAGAACGATGATAAGCTAGAATTTATTTTATATTTCGTTTGTAGAATAAAAGTAAAATACTAATACATCATGATAGTTATCTGAAGTTTTATAAAAAACTAATACCATTTTTTATTTCATACATATTTTATGATCTTTAATGCCCAAGATATGTAAAACATGTCACTCAAAAAAAAAAAAAAAAAAAAAAAAAAAAAAAAAAAAAAAAAAAAAAAAAAAAAAAAAAAAAGAATTTAGAGATTATAGTGAAGAGAACAAAAATTTTCTTACCAGTTATATTTCAAAGAGTCTTATTATTTCATAATTTTTCTCATAACGTTGTTCGAAGTGGATACCTAAGTCATATTTAAAACTCCATACCGGAAAATAAAAGAAATAACCAGGTATTTGAATAAATCTGGTTATAAATATTATAATTCTAAAACTAATTACATAGTTATAAATAACTCTATTATGTAGCAAAGGCAGAAAATTAATTTTATTTTATATTAATACAAGTAATATTTAATGACGGTTTTCGTTTTTTGACGACTTTAATCGCCAAACGCTGGGAAATTTGTATTAATGTGAATTGACTGGTTCGACATCTGTGCTGGCAACATCTTCAAGCCTATAAATAATAGATTTTACAGCAATTGTATTTAGATCTCTTAGCTCGAAAGTCTTTATTTAAGTCAGTATCGACCTTAATACTTAACGGTACCATAATAGCCAATATTGATATCTTCCGAAATCAAGATGACAAACTGGAGGAAGAATGATTAGAGCTTTGGCCAAAAAAATTCAAAAGTGTGTATGATTCTTACCTTAGAAGTTTATCTTTGCGGTGGTTGGGGATCAGTTTTAAACAATAGACCTCAATCTAATTACCTTTCGTGGGTAAAAATAACTTACGTAAAAAAAAAACCCAAAATTAAAGCGTAATTGTTGTTACTAATGACACTTGGCAACGCCAAGCACGCCCGTCAGAAACTAGGTGAATGTAATGAATGAGTGAGCGTCTTCCGTTTTGGAACAAAGCACCCTCATACGAAGGTTGAAATACGACATTGGCTCATAGATGGCAGCACCATCTGGGCCTTATAATTTAGTAATTGAAACCAGAGAAGACACATAGCCTGGCTCCAATCATCGCCAGAGGTATTAATTTGGAATGCGAATATGAAGGACATTGCGTTCCGACATATTTTACGTGCCCCTATCGTTATTAGTGAGCACGAAGGATCTTCGGCTAAACCGCGATTCGAACTCACTACCTTCCGGTTACAAGAACGACGCCCTAACCAACCAGGTTACCACGGCCCAAAATTAAAGAAAGCACTTAAACTCAGTTTAACTGCAACCCATGAATCTATAAAAGACACCTTTGGTAAATAGTAGTTTGGGGGAAAAAAATCCATTATTTTTACTTGGACTTTATGTAACTTCTTTTGGATTCACTTTGTAAAAATGTTTAAAACAGCTTTCATGTAGATTTTTAGGTCTTGCGCGTTACGACTGCTGACATGCGGTTAACTTCGATCATTTTTGATATTTTATAGACATTTTCGACGATGCTGTATCCACATGCGAGGTGCATCTCTAACATCAAAAATACCCGAACGGAATCGATAAAATAAAAATTGTACGTAACTGGTTGTTACAGTCTTATATAGGACGATAAACACCTTTCACAATTTTAGCCACCCGGCTATGTTTTTCACCGTTACAAGAGAAAAACGAAAATGTATCGTAATTTCTGTTTGTTGTCTTCCAATTTTTAAAACCTTGTACTCGTAACTAAATGAATCAAACAAAAAACCGCAAGGGAATATTTTAGTGTCAAATGCCACCTTTCCAACGAGCATAAATCTGAAATTGTTTGATAGATACCTCACGAGACATCGATCACTACAGACGTCTACCGAAAAAATAATGGATTACTTTTTCCCCAAACTTATATAACAACTTTTCTCTAATTATTAATTCATTTCTCCATAGTTCTCATTTGAACACCCATATGCATCAGGTACACGCTTACAAAAATTAAAATATGTAATAGTGAGAATATTTATCGAATAAAATATTTTTCCTGTCACAGAGCATTATAATCAAATGATCTATTATAGTGAAATTATCCTTTGTTAGTTTACAGTATAATATTGTTAACTTGTGAAAACAAAATAAAAATAATTGTTTCATACGAAGTCAATACATAAAAACGTGACTTGCATAATTTTACTCTAATGTGGTAGAAAATATAAGCGATAAAAATTCAGGAGCATTTTTTCATAAGAAATATTTTTCCCAAAATATTCCCTGAATTTCAATAGTTAGTATTTCAAAGCATATATGTCTCTTAAGAAGGAATACCAATATCCTATATCGGAATATTTGTTTCAGAAACTTAGGGTTATGGAAATATTGTCCTTTGCAAAAGTCAGTTCGTAAAATTGGTAATAAAGATTGTTATTTATAAAAATATCAAAATAAAGCCATACAATAATTCCCAAAATCAAAATTACAAAATAATAATTGAAAAAAAAAATTGTTTTTAAAATCGAGTTCTTAATTTCTAGTCTCAATGAATTGAAATATCTTGAAATAAAAAGCATAAATAATGAATTATTTTGAATTATTTGAACAAGATAATATTTTAAAGGTTATAAATATCACAATGGAAGCAATTAAAAATCAATTTTGGCATATTATCTGAATAAATGAAATTAAATAAAATAAAAATTTCCTCCACATTTAATAAAAAGCGTTGCAATTAAGTTAAAGCTATTAATAAAATTATTTTTACGTCTTATATTTTACAAATTTTATATCATCATCATATTATCATTGATTTTTAATGTCACACTTTTTAAAGTTTTATATAAGACTGGATTTGTTATCTAGATAGATTATAAGAGATTAATTTTTTACAGCATTAAATACATGTTATTTTAGTAAACACAAGCGAATATAAAAATATAATTTATTTTCATAACTTATATATAAATGAAGTAAAAAAATCGATTTAAATTTCTGTCAAATGTTTTGAAACAACAAGTTATGCATTAATCCAGGTCTCCAAGGAATTATTTATGTTAACACCAGTGTTAACAATGCTTTTCTTTAGGCTAGACAGTTTGTCAAGAAGAAATTAATCCCACAGAAAAAAATTGATAAGAAAATAAAACGTTTCAGCGACTTGTAAAAAAATTGTTTCTAATAAAACTAGAAAAATATTTGTCGACGTATAAATCATAGAATGTATTATATTAAAAGTAATATATTTTTATAATATTTTATAGATTTTACAAGCAATAAAGAAACGAAGAAATGAAATAAAAAAGACCATAAATGTGTGAACTATTTAAGAACTTAATAGGTTTAGGAATAAATACATTTTTAATCCTCATAACGGTTATATTAATAAAAAATAAAAAAATAATATTTTATTCTATCGTTAGTTATTTACGTAATTTTATGCTCTTTAACAGTATTCAATTTTCTAATATAAAATTTGATGTTTTTTGTAGCTTTTCGGCACACACAATTCTTTGATTCTTTTTTTAATTCCTTCTTTTAAGTCTTCATTTCTTTTTAAGTCTTTTTTTCGCAATAAAACTAATATATAGTAATTAGCAATAGTAAATTTTTGTAAAAAAATGTATATTCCCCCCCCCCTAATTGTTTTAAATTTACCATTTTCTTATTAATCTTATGAATTTATTTATTTATATTTTTACATTTATGATTTTTAAAATTGCATATATGTATATAATAAAATATTTTATTTAATATAAATACTATCTATAAATACAATCTTTTATAAAAATAAAATATATATCAAGCAATAAACTTATTATTTTTTACAAATTCTAAATTAGATTTAATGAAAGAGTATTTTTTTAAAATTTAAACCAATGGACTCGCGATTTTATATTCCTTATATTTGATTAATATTTAGTTAATTAAGTTAAAATAATTTTCTTGCAATCAGATAATCACGCAAACAGAAGAATTTATAAAACTTTCCTCCGCATGTAATGATAAACTACGAGTAAAGATTAAATTTTCTTTTAGAAATTTGGATGAAATAGTAGTAATGATAATTTTCTATAAAAATGCTCCATTAAATACTTTATACTAAAGCCTTTTTTTTTATCTGGATCTAGTTTGAGCTTATATTTGCAAATTTTAATTTTATGCAGAGAAAATAGGCATTAGTTTATAGAGCAAAAAGTTTATTCAATAACTAGTTGCCAGCTTTTGTTGTGTAAATCTTCTAGTTCCTAACTTTCGGGAAATTTTACGCTGTGGAATAATAAAGGATTATTGCTTATTCAGCTTTCATTAAAGCTTTGTTTTGAAATTTTGTTTCAGAGCTTTTTGGCAAAACAAAACTTTGTCAAAAAGATTTGCTTTGAAAATTGAGCTTTGTGGGAAATCAGATTGTCAAATAAAGGACAGTCAAAACTAAATCGAATGAAGTGTGTGGACTAATTTAAAAGTAATATTCATTACAAAGTCATTAAATATTGAAATTGAGACCCCATTTATTGGTGAACCAATAAATTTACATTACGCGGCATATTGGGAAAATCGAAAACACGTTCATTAAGGTGACCAAAAACTGTGTATATACTTTTAAAAAATCGGAAAAAATCATTTTTTATATATTAAAGTTATTATTTAAATAAAGTATACTGAGGGAATATAGATAAAAGGATGAATATGAGGCATATTTTTCTTGGAATAGATACACACAGTAAATATTTTTATAAGGAAAGTAAGAAACTCACGCTGTCATGTTTAAAATGAGCCGAAACCGGAATGTTATGCGACATAAAATAACCGACTTTGTAGAGAAGCAAAATTAGAATAAATTAGTTTATAGATTCCTTAAAAACAATGAAATCACAATTTTAAAATAAAACATTGATATTCTCTTTTTTCTATAAGTTAAAAAAAGAAATCAAAACATATAATATATGTTTTCTTCTATTTCGTAGAATCATTTCTAATTCCTTTTCATACCACCCACACTGATATGTTTCCCAATTCAAAAACAATTTGAGATTTTGATCGTTATCAAATGCAATAAACGTGGGCTACGGTGGCCTGGTTAGTTAAGGCGTCGTTACTTTCTTGCTCTTGGAAGGTATCGTTACGTTCTTGTTAGCGGAAGGTAGTGAGTTCGAATACCGGCTTAACTGAAGATCCGTTGTGTTCATTAATGGTGACTGGGGCACGTAAAAATGTCGTGGTCACAATGTCTTCCATGTTACTATTCGAAATTAATATCTCTGGGAGTGATGGGAGCCAGGTCTTGGGTCTTTTCTGGCTTCTTATCTCTAAATTGGAAGACCCAGATGGTGCTGTCATCTTTGAGCAAAACTCATATTTCCATATCGTGAGGGGGTGCTCTGTTCTAAAAACGGAAGACGCTCTCTCTGACTTCTTTCTCCCAGTCCCTAACTGGTGGCCTAACGCCCTAACCAATTTGGCTAACGCGGCCCATTATTTCTTTCTAAAAAAGATAATGCTATTCACATATCGTCTTTTATACTTAATAGTCTCTATCTTTTTTTCGTTTTCTTAATACAGAAAATCTGAAATTCCCACTAAAATATATATATATATATATAAATTTGTACTTACTGGGGGAATGCTTGAAATTTTTTCACGTGGGGCAAATATTTCATTTCATGAAAGGTGTACAGTTAATGAAAATAAATGTTTTTAACTGTAAAAATAAGTTTTCTTTTACAGTGCATTTTTCTTTGATTTAAGCAAATTTTATTCGTAATAAAAATTATAGCATTTATGATACACATTTCTAAAATTTGGCAGCACCCTTTTAAGAACTAGGCGGCCCACGAAAGTGCCGTGGTAATGTGGTTGAGAATGATTGATATAGATTTATTGTTAAGTATTGTTAAACATTTGTAATTTTTTAGTATGGACAATTTTTTATAAAATAAATGTAGTATGCGAGATTTTTAAATTTCACTAAGGTATCATATTTAATTCATGCGTACAATTTTGTGAAATGGGTACTCATTTATATTCATGCATTGTTTTATCCCTTTTTTTATTACAAGTAAAATTTATAATTTGTTTTATTACAAAATAAAAATGCTTTTTTTGTATTAAAGAAAAATTTATAAATTTAATTTTCCTTCTAGTAAAAAAGTAAAATTTATAAATTTTAGAAATTTTAAAATAATAAATTTAAAATAAAAATTATAAATTTATAAATTTTTCATTACAAGTAAAATTTATAATTTTAATTAATTACAAGTTATAATTTCATTACAAGTTAAATTATAAAAGTAAAATTTATAAAGTAAAATTTATAAATTTTACTTTTATAATTTTATTATTAAAATTTATAAATTTTACTTGTAATGAAAAATACAAGTAAAATTTATAAATTT